>JBAMJV010009094.1:0-159201 GCA_037951105.1 Echinarachnius parma | reverse complement strand
AAGTTGCAAGAGGTTTTTGGTATAATCCCCAATTCATCGACGTGTATTTCGTCTTTTAAAACGGCCAATGTAAAAATTTCAGAAGAAGGCCTGATACGGACCACTGATCCTTTTGTATTTGTCTCGCTTACCCCGCAGGTACCAATCTTAGACACGGTACTTCGCCACAAAAAAGAAGCATCGCACAAACCCCAGGGGCCAAACTTTGGAGGCGCAAAGGACCTCTTTACCACCGGGTACAGCCCAGGAGACTCATATTGTTGGTTTTGTTACATTCTCCTCTAAATATTCATGTTCAACAATCAGTACGCTTTTCGATGCACAAAAGACCTCTGAGCTGCCGGTCTAGAGATATGATTCGTAGTTCAAGCTAATATCAAACGTGGGAGGAACAATCACCTGCACTTTCAAATGTATGGGGAGAGGCATGTTCCCCCTCCTCGTCCCCTGCCTGTTGTCGCCCACTTTTTAAGTACCGCGTGACTAGACCCATGACATGGGTCCCTTGAGTTAGTTTCAGTAGGCCTATGCTCAACTGATGCAGATGTCGACTCTGGAGAAGATGACTGCATGGTGCTCCTTCAATCATGATCATCAACAATATGCCTAGATATGCATCATGAATTAATGGAACGGGTGCATTTGGAGTGAAGAAATTAGTAAAAGAAATTTGTCTTTACCTAGATATTTAGGACTACGTATTATGTGCAGCTATGTGCCTTTATAGCCTGCATGAAGGCGTCAAATGGTAAAGATTATCTATAAAAGCGGGAGGCAGATTCAAGATCCTAAAAAGGCCCTTGGTATGATGGACGATGTACCATGCGCTAGGAAATTTGTTAGGCCTATACGCGCTCTATGTATTCTGAAGCGGTGAGCGTCGATCCTCGCGCACGGGACTGAAAATTTGTATAAGGCGCTTTATTGGAAGGATTCTCCAAACTGATATAGGTGCACTATTGCTAGTACTATATAGGGAACGACCATTATGTTCTTCTTTATTATCGTTAATAACATCATTATCATCACACATTTAATAAAACATGATAGTAATGAATGATATAGACACATTTGGCTAATGTCGGGTCGTCATTTTTTTTTTTTTTTTTTTTGCCAAACGATTGTGGGGCACGTGCCCCCCCCCCCCCCCGTGCCCCCCGTAGCTACGCCATTGACCACCAACAAGCACTGGAACACACGCCGCATCCCAGAAGCCATCGACATTCACCGCCACAACACAGTGCCTCAAGATTCAGCTGATTATACATCAGCGACATCTAAAAACTACTCATCAACAATGACACAAACAGAGTACTTCACCACCACATTCAGCAGTTCATTACCCGCCTCCGCCCGCAGAAGAAACCGAGCAGCCATGCGTCACTCATATCTGCAACCAGCGAACCGACAGGCAACAGCGCGCTATCGTCGGCAGCACACACAGGGAGTGGCCGATACCACACCCACGGACACCGAGCACGTCATCCGCATCCACAACTCGAAGGTCCCTTAAAGGGGACCACTAGGCAAAGAACAACACATAATCATATGTTTACGTACCGTTTTGTGATATCAAATAGATACCGAACCACCATTTTGCAAAGGCTTGTGTAATTCATGCGCAATGCATTACCACCACTTACGGAACCATTATTACTTAGTATGCGCCAAACATTAACGAGTGCGCCAATTCTATGCACGCGTACGTTTGGAGACAATAGAATCCCGGACAAAGATAGTCTCGTACATGCAGCCCTGGCTAGGACTACCACAGTCCTTTAGGACTATTATACAAATAATGTCAACAGTCCTTTTCAGGATTCACCACTCCTCTTCTTGTATATGGTGCAACCGCAAACCACATTTACTATCTACAACACCATAATAGCAAATACTCACAAGCAACAAATAATTACAGTACGATCGTTTTCAAGCAATATATTTTACTTTGCCATACATGCAAATTTTCGCGGCTATATTTTAGGCCGAGATGTGAAAGGACTCTTATGACAAGCTTTAGTATATAATTGCATGCGTTCGGCTAGAAACGGTATGATTATCCTTGAATCTAGTCTATGTAACAATTTTGATAAAGACATTCTTATTTGTTTCCCGTTTGTATGAATAGTTTTGAAGGAAGGGCTTATTCTCAAACTATCGAACGAGATCGATGCGGGACATGTACCTGCTAAACACTTCAGCATATATCTAGGATTTAATAACGCAGAAGGAAGCAATGCCATGATCAAGGGTTTAGCGCTTCTTGCTCCACAAGATGCTTACACATATTTACTCGAGAGATTTGTCAACAAGCACGGCACCAAGAAGGATAGCGCCCTCCTGCTTCGATCCATTCTTAGGAACAACAATATGGCACCCGTTGCTGAACTACTAGAGGAAGGTATGAACAGAATATACTGCTGTGAAGTTAACATAGTATCGTGTATTGTCATTAATGTGGATGTTTTAGGAGAAAACGTTTGTCAGCAATTGGGACAAATAACACATTTTAATCAATGACCTGATTAAGCGAAGTCATGCTTATTACTAGCAGATTGAACAAACCCATTATGTTCAAACCAAATAGAAAATGTACAGCAAATTTAATTATATTTCTAAAGCACGGTCACAAAAAATACTTTACAAACGGTAACAATAATCATACTAAGCATTTGTAACTACTGTTGTATATTGTTTACATTATGCCAGAATTGCGAAGACTTAACATCGAGTTCTATGACGGGTATCCCACACTCTCTCCTCCCCTAGAGTCCAAAGGTAATCACGTATAGTTCATCCACTTTACAAACGTTAACAATAATCATACTAAGCATTTGTAACTACTGTAATATATTTCTTTTTACATTATGCCAGAATTGCGAAGACTCAACATCGAGTACCCCTTACTCTCTTCTCCACTAGAGTATACAGGTAATCAAGTACAGTTAAACGCAGTGCCCGCTGCTATATGGGGTGAATATGAACCTTGTATCCAACTCTTAACACCGGGTGATCTCAGTGGTGTAGTATTTATGACACCTGGCTAATAATTTAGGAGGTCGTGGGTTCGTTCCAAACACGAATCCCATTGTGATCTTTTCACCGCAACTCAAACATACACTGATCATCTAATAGTAAACCTACGTCGTTGAAGGGTAATTACACTGAACATAATGTTGCCGTAAGACTGCGAGATCTTATGAACCGATAATAATGATTATAATCCAGCATTTATACAGCGCAATGAATCTAGAAATCATATTTCGAGGCGCATTGTACTATACGGTTTGTAGCATAAAAACAAACTTTACATGGAATTGTAATAACATTTTTATTTAAATTTGTTTACATTTCATTTCATAACTACGGCGATGTTCTATGTTAGTGTTTTTCTTTTAAATAATACGAAATGTGCTTATTAACTTTAAAATAGGCATTTGCCTAGGAATAAATTGTCAATAGGATTGACAAATCAGCATTTAATGACCTTGCAGCACTAGGATATCGAGGTAAGGGTTGCTAACAGGGGCGAGGTATTCTGATGGGAGCGGGGAAGGGGGAGGATCTAAATGGAGTACAAGAGAAACATCATACCGACTGATGTCGAAGACTACATCAGAGGGTGGGACAAATGCCCATATGCACATTGCGCCACAACTTCCCCTATGACCCCCCCCCCCCCCTACCATGCATTATAATTTCCGACCGAATAGACGCCCCTACCATGGGGGTAGGGGGGCCTGGCGAGGGGCACCTTACGTGTGTTAGTACTTAGTTTTACGTAATATATTCAAGTTGTGGATATGAAATGAAATTTAATTTGAATTTAAATTCCTCGTTGTGTGTTTTACGTGTAGGGGTAAAATTAGTGCAAAACAGGTGCCTCAAAAACATCAACCCCTAATCAGTCTGCCTCTGCATATTAATGTCGCGGGCAATGATTTGACGTAGAAATTTATATTACGTTTACAATAATTGTAGTTGATACATAAATATTATTCGTGGGAAGTTGAAATTACGAAGACATGTTTATCAATGCACATACGGCGAGGAACAATCACTTGTTTTCTATCGGTTGTGACAGTCGTAATATTGTTCTCATTGTTTACCATGTGAAACAAGTTCCATTTTCTTATATGGCACCTCAACACGATTAAAATGTTATAATTACCATACTCGCCTAACCCCTCAAATCCATGTAAGAATTTAAAGACGCAGTACAGTTTTGGTATGGTTAAACGGTAGTAACTAGAACCTGCATAATAACATTACGAACTAATAGTTATAACTTCATGCTCGGAAGGTATAACAAATTACAAACGACTTAGTAATTTGCCTGTTATTATAGCCTGTTATCATTTAAACCATTAAAACACAAGAAGGCGCTTTCTAAAGAATCAGTGGTTTCAACCATTTCCATACAAAATTATTAATGTAATGTTGTTGAAATAATGATAGAACATTATAATATTACATGTAGTATTATGTGTTCACTTATAGGAAGTCAGCGAGAGATTGGAGCTACATCTGGTAAGCATATTCTAAATTCTATCGTTATGGTATTGTTTATATTTTTGTATTCTTAAAGGTCGCTCGAATACAAGTCATGGGCAATGATTTGTATGCGATATTGCATACATACCGTATGACATCTGCTAAATCGGCACATAGTGACTTCTATTGAGTTTCATTGAGGTAATTTGTGACCAAGCAAAAGGATTTATAATGCTAATATTGGAAGAGTAGTGCTGTGGTACGCAAAATGTAACGTATGAATCAGATTTAAAACGTTAAGCAGCGAGGCACAATCATTGCGGATTTCGTTCATTGTTGATAAACAATATTCAAAACAATGACATGTTTGTGAATGCATCACTGTTACACTTCTTCTAATTTTATTTGACTAATTTGGCCAGGAAACCGCCTACTAATTTATATACACTGTTGATCATAATGTTGGAATATTTCTTTTTTTAGATCAAGCTTTATTCTCTTTGCGCCTAATGAATCATTTGAGACTAAAAATAATCATTACATTATGTTTCCAAACTACCAATGTAGAATACATGGTAGCATGAATTTGCATTAACTAATGTATTCTTTCGTTTTGAGCTTTGAAAGGCACGACCTTTGATGATTGGCCCCTTTCCTTCTCCAAAGCGTATGTCAAACGAGTCATCGTTATGAGTCATTTCTCAAAGTTGGCCGTGAGATTTTCAACCAAAATTGGCACAGAGGCTCTCGAGGCCATACCCGGTCCAATGTCATTGGCTACCCGCCGAACGATGCTTGTGCTCCACCAGGACGGGGTGTCAACAAGCAATGTCCACTATTTCGTTGGACCATCGCAGGTTAAGGTCTGTAAAATCCTCAGATGTCATCGAGAGAAGGGTCAATTAAAGCCAAGATTATCTTTTTGGCGTTAACGATTGACCACCAGGATAGATTATCGCAAATTGCTTAACCTGTGCCGTAGAAACCGGAAATGCCAAAAAGGAGCCTTCGCCGACTATGAAGAAAAAACTATGGAATCAACGCCTTCCGCCAAACTGTACATCAGCAATCCCTCTAACATGGCCACATAGCAAGACAAACTACCCAATACCACGTAACCAAGATTTACCGGACGTCCCTGGACTAGGGAGCCCACAAGATTTCAGCCTGGACACTAGAGATATGTCATCTTAATGGGTACGAGCCATACCACTGTTGGGACGTCACAAACTCAAGTCGTTTAGTGAATGCAGACAACTTGGAACTTCTCGCCACGTAATCGGCGAACCATTTGTCTTCCATCTGTTCGGTCAAGGGTTTTATGGCTCGTACTCATTAAGATGACACATCTCAAGTGCCCAGGCGGAAATCCTCTGGGATCCCTAGGCCAGGGACCTCCGTTAAATCTCGGTTACATGGTGTTGGGTGGACAATTGGTAGTTTGTCTTGCTATGTGGCCACGTTAGAGGGATTGCTAATGTAAAGTTTGGCGTTGATTCCATAGTGTTTTCTTCATAGTCGGCGAAGGCTCCTGTTTCGCATTGCCGGTTTCTACGGCACAGATTAAGCAATTTGCGATATTCTATCTTGGTGGTCAATCGTAAACGTCCTAGAGATAATCTTGGCTTTAATTGGCCCTTCTCTCGATGACATCTGAGGACTTTACAGACCTTAACCTGTGATGGTCAAACGAAATAGTGGACATTGCTTGTTGACACCCCTTCCTGGTGGAGCACAAGCATCGTTCGGCGGGTAGCTAATGGCATTGGACCGGGTATGGCCTCGAGATCCTCTGTGCCAACCTTGGTTGAAAATCTCACGGCCAACTTTGAGAAATGACCCATAACGATGACTTGTTGGACATACGCTTTGGAGAAGAAAAGGGGCCAATCATCAAAGGTACTGCCTTTCAAAGCTCAAAACGAAAGAATAAATTAACTAATGCAAATTCATGCTACCATGTATTGTACATTGGTAGTTTAGAAAAATAATGTAATGATTTTTTTTAGTCTAAAATGATTCATTAGGCGCAAATAAAAATATTCCAGCATTATGACCAACAGTGTATGCTATACTATTTTTTTTTTTTTTACAAATGTCAATTAATTGAAAATTATCGCCGACACGGAATCGCGCGTACGCTACCTGCAAAAGACGATACCGTTCCAATGTGGTATGCGATATCAGCCGGGCTTGTCGATATCTCCATCCGAGCGCTAGCGGCTCGGACTATAGTGCGAACGGGCCGTGGGTTTATAGCCAAAGTTCACGGAGGGCCCGTTGGATTTCTCCCGATATATCTGCACTGTACAATACTAATAATCCGATGTTACAACACAATCCCTCTTATAGTTATTCAAGATTTGTATCAATTAGTTTGGCCAATACAAATGTTTTTAGTAACTTTCCAAAAACTGTTATTTGGCTTTAGGAGTGCGAATTCATTGAAAATTACAACGTAAGACTATTTGCATCATTAGAAAACCTGGGGCTAAAGGATGGACAAGAAAATAAATGTTTTCAGTTACACATTCATATGTTATCATAATAAGACATAAATAGACAACCCAATCGCAACACCTTTACAACTGTACACGTAATTAAATTTGACAGTGTAAGTTATTTTATGATGACCACAATACTTTATTGATCACGTTCTTCAAATCATTACGGAAAACATTAAAACACATCGGGTAATGTTAATTCAACACTAACACTGGTCTTAAAGCCCAAGTCCAGTTTCGGGAGAGTAGCCGAATACATCTATATTGATCAATATTGTTGAATATGTATTGGAATAGGGCTTGTGTGGTAAAATCCGAACCTAAGCATCGTTAAATACAGAAATATCGGAAGAAATCCAATATCCGCCTGTGAAATTCATACATCCACCGCGCGTTCAGAGCTCTCAGCGCGACTAGCGCTGGGGTAGATATAGCCCGTATATAGCGAACACCGCGTATACACAGTACTCGTGGTCGTTATAGACGTAGCGTATGGGTGATTCCGCTTTGGCGATATCTATGCCGGCGGCATAAATATATAATTTCGCAAATATATCAATTAGTAGGCGGTTTCTTGGCCAAATTTGGATAATCCTATATGAGTACAATTATATTCTTTCACATTATTGGTAATAAGAGCGTCCATTTCATTTTTGGTTTTAGAGGGGGCGTTTCCAAAACTGGCCTTTACCTTTAAAACCCATACTAAGTGGCTTAGTGTTACGATGGTGTTAACAGATTGACCTCGAATGTTGCCGTAATACAACTTCCGTTTCCGGTAGGGGGTGTTTATTGTGTGAATATAATATCGTAGGGGGTGTTGATCTAATGTTTGTGTTAAGTTAACACTTACATTAATCATAACACCGCATTTTAGATAAGATGGTGTTCAAGGTTTGATCTTTGTTTTTACATATTTCGGCAGTGTCACGTGTTTTCTGGTGTTTAGCGTCGTCTGCTGAACAGATACAATGTGTTTGTGTTAGTGTACTTGGTACATGCAAACCTCAATTGACTTAACACTAAACCCTGAATGAAATGAATATCAAGTTCAATGTTGGTGTTAGTGTTACTATTAAAAGGCGAAATTGACATGGGACTTATCCGAGCTTTAAGATCAAAATCAAAAAAGGGCAGTAACAATATATCCTCTTGACAGTACTGCATTAGGAACTTCATACATCCAAACAACATTGCAGGTTAATCGTCATGAAATAATAATAATAATAATAATGGTGCTTATATAGCGCATTATACATGGTCTCAATGCGCTTTACAATTCAATGATAATAATATATACTCTATAAAACTAGCATTATATCAGGCTATACAAAATATGAAACTTCAACTTAATTCATGACAATAATTATATAGCATAAATCTTACAGAACATAAAGAAAATATATAATTAATAATTACACATTGCATATACTGGGAATTAGTTTACCAGAAGTTACCAGAAAATTACATTGACTTAATGAGTGAAGAGGTGTGTTTTTAGTCTAGAAGCGAACAAAGTTACAGAGGTTAGAGAGCGAAGTTCAAAAGGAAGGTAGGGTCTGAGGATAAACAAAACTTCTACTAAGACTATTTACTTGATATGTTCCGTGCTTTCCCTAATGCCTCCCATGTGGCATAACCCCGTCAGATGCTCCCATGATTTGTTGACATTTGTTTTGTGTTTTGACTTTTCGTGTATGTACACGTTTTGTTTTATGTATTTATTTTGTATACACATTTGTATTAAAGTCATACATGTAAAGTGTCCAAATCCACGAAAATTACTTGGAGCTTCATCGTTTCTCTTCTACCGTGTTGTTTAGCTTATGGTAAGAGAAGAATAAAATAGGGTTTGATTTTTTCAAATGTCCCTTTAGTATGAAGATAATTATCATTGAAAATCATTATTTCTAAAGCGTTAATCAACGCAATTGAAAAAAAGTACAATTGTCTCAGCATAGAACGTCCGCATGCAGCACCCGTGAGAACATTGCGGAGATTGAACTTTGAGGCGAGCGAGTTCAAATTCCATGAATTATGTACTACGTGTGTAAAAATACACGGATGCGAATATCTCAAACGGATCATTCATTACTACGACAAAAGTATGGCAGACCATCAGTATTCGGTGATAAAATATGAACTCAATATTCGTTTTTTTCACTAGGTAAACAGTGTTCGTTTTCTTTCAAACTTTCACAAATTGTATTTTACAATGATATTGATGTAGGATTGAAGTCTCAAATGTCATTTTGTGCAATATCTGACACTTTACATGCATCACTTTAAGTCGAGACTAATTTAAGTATTAGGGTTCAAATTGGTCAGAAAGTCGCGCACGTCTCTTGCAAGTTTATATATGAATAACACTAATAATAGGGATTAATCTAGTAAAATCGAATCGATCAAGTGAGTGGTTTGATATTTTTAGTTGTAGTTATAGAATGAAATACATGCGTGTGATATGTCTATATTGAGGTTTGCTGTTTTAATGATTTACCATATAAGAATCTTCGTCGCCAGTTAGGTTTTTTTTCATGAATATTGGCTAGTGTTAACTGACAACTATCGATACTAAGTTTGATTAGTTCGTGACCTCTCTAAAAGAGAATTCAGACAGGTATATTAGACGCGTGGATCCATATTGCGCATTTGTACGCACGGTACATAATCCCCATTGGCTCAGTTATAAGTAGCGATCGCACACTGTCCCACTTCAGAACACCCGAGTCGAAAATGCATCAAAAGTAGTCGCGTTCGGAATATTTGTACTAGTCAAATGGAGATCCATCAGAGATGATTACGAGCGAAAATATTACGTTACAGCTTAACCGCACCGACTTCAAAGTGCCGCTGTTTGATCTTATCAGCGATGGTCAGCGATGTACTGCCTCAGGTGACAGGTCGAGAAACTTGCTCGGTATACAGATACCAGCTGTTTGCAATTTCATAAGCAGGCCCGTGTTCAGATTTTTCGAAGCACCGCTCTTCGATCGATCCAACTGCACATATCGTGAGTTTACCTCGGGAGATTATGGTGGAGTGCGAGTTGGAATTTGCTGACTACCCATTATAACCCACGCATATGGCTTTAAAAGGCAAATTTTCCCACTAAACACCAAATCACCCATTGTCCCTCGAAAAGCTTATTTTCACGGGGTAAAACAACAGCATTTGTAATGATTGTATTACAATTTGCAATTTTGTTCAGCGCAAAATATAATACATGTTGCAGAAGATTTTTTTCCCGCAATAATAATAATAAGGTATTTATAACGCGCATATCACATATGTCTCTCTGCGCTGTAAGAAATTGAAATAGAAGAAAGAAAGGTTCAGCATACTATACTGCATATGAATTACTATCAAGTACAACTGAAAGGTGATATCCCAGAAGAGTGAACGTACATAAAATAGAATCAAATTAAATCAAATACAGCATGTTATGTGACTACTGATCGCATTCAAATACCAATGATCGTATTTAACTGATATATTTTACTTTGCCATAATATATGCACTTTTTCGCGGCGACAGAGCGTTTTTTGGCCGAGATGTGAAAGGACTCGTATGACATGCAGCTTTAGTGTATTATTGCATGCGTTTGGTTAGGAAAAACATTTTAATTAAGCTTGAATGAAGTCTATGTTAAAATGATGGATATTAACATTCTTATTTGCTATTTTTCCAATTTAAATGCATAGTTTTGAAGGACGTGCTTATTCTCAAACTATCGAAAAGGATCGATGCGGGACATGTACCTGCTAAACACTTCAGCATATATCTAGGATTTAATAACGCAGAAGGAAGCAATGCCATGATCAAGGCTTTATCGCTTCTTGCTCCACAAGATGCTTACACAGAATTACTCGGGAGATTTGTCGACAAGCACGGCACCAAGAAGGATAGCGCCCTCCTGCTTCGAGCCATTCTTAGAAACAACAATATGGCACCCGTTGCTGAACTACTAGAGGAAGGTATGAACAGAATACACTGCTCTTTTTCATTTACATATAATATGCACAATTGCTGCTCTCAACCCAGGTGTAGTAAATGGTAACCTGGCAGGAATGCATTTCTTGAAATGCTTGATACGCTTGCTTGCCACGCTTGCATGCAGCTCGGCTACAGCCAGGGTAATAATACAATGTACAGTATGATGCGCCTCGTAATAAAATTTATAGTTATATTTATTTATTATTATTATTATTATGATTATTACACACATATATCAAACATTTGGTCGGTACGTTTAAAATAAGTTTTTCAAAATGCTTAAAGGTATGGTGACAAGAAAACTCCCTCCAAATTGGGTTTTACTATATCTAAGGTAGATTTTCATGAATATTACTAATACAAACATATTTTCCTCGTGGGAAAACCCGGTAAAATAAAAAAAATCAACTTGTAAATTCACTTTCGGAACCCCCGTAAGAAAACTGAGTCCCGGGCGAACAAAAAATGACGTCATCTTTGTGACGTTACCTGCAGGCAATCGCAGCTCGGTCATAGACGTACACGCTGAGTGCAATACTCACGTTGACACAGAGATATTATTTCCATTTGTTTCAATATTTGCAAACATGTGTTCAGGTTTATATCATGGACGATATACACTCAGATGTGTAGCTGCATCCTGCTACCATTCATTTCTTAGCAATTTTTAAGCATTTTCAGTAATACCTCAATTTACAAGCAAAAACGAGTTTATTTTACTAGCAAGTCATAGGCTCTGCATGTAAACAATGCACATTCCTCCGTGTTGCGGTCTGCATGTGATGTCATGAATCGGGTGACACGTGCGCACATTCCCGCTCCGCTATGAATGATTTTTTTAGGAGCATGGAACGCCGATGGGAAATAAAGCAAAAAATTTGCATGAAATTTACCTTTTTCCCAACTTAAGGATTTCTTTGAAAAAAGGAGTGTGGTATATCAATAGAGGCACATATTCAAAGCTATAAACCTGAATCAAAGCCGGGATTTCCCCCCTCCTTTAACGTTTATCAGTTTTAAGGTAGATTGTTTCATAACAAATTTGACTAAGTACTATTTCAAAGCTCAAAATGTCCCATTACACTAAAAGTGATACCTGTAAAGTGTCAGATATTGCACAAAATGACATTTGAGACTTCAATCCTACATCAATATCATTGTAAAATACAATTGAAAGATTTGTGAAAGTTTAAAAGAAAACGAACACTGTTTACCTAGTGAAAAAAATGAATATTGAGTTCATATTTTATCACCGAATACTGATGGCCTGTCATGGATTTGTAGCAGTCACAATCAGCCGTTGACGATATCCGCACTCGTGTATGTTTACTGTACAGAATTCATAGAATTTGCGCACGTACGTTGGATCAAAGTTCAGTAGCGTCTGAAATGTTTCCCACGCGTGCTAGCTCGGACATGTTTAGCTAGGACAACTTTTTTTTCAATTGCGTTAATCAACGTGTTTCAAATAATGATTTTCAATGATAATTATCTTCATACTAAAGGGACATTTGAAAAAATCCAACCCTATTTTATTCTTCTCTTACCATAAGCTAAACAACACGGTAGAAGAGAAACGAGGAAGCTTCAAGTAATTTGTGTGGATTTGGACACTTTACAGGTATGACTTTAACCCAAACTTCTATAATAAGCATGTAATACGAATATACAACTGCTGATTTAATGTTATGTATTTATATCATCATGACAGAATTGCGAAGACTGAACATCGAGTTCTATGACGTGGAATCCGAATGCCTTGTCCCTTTAAAACGTGGAGGTAATCAATGAATTTGCGACTTTAATCATTTGAATCTAAAGCATTGTTCTCTGCTATATATTGGTGATAAAGAACCTTAAATCAGAGCCGTAAACACCCGACGATGTTAGTGGTCTAATAATTATGACGCCTGTCTAGTAATCAGGAGGTCGTGGATTTGATCCCAACCCGAGTCATAAAAACATGCACTAAGAATCAATTATTTAAAAAAGAGCGTATTGGCGAAATTCACTACTTAAACAATAATAAAGACTCTATAGGAGATTATAAAATTGATATGTGTGTGTACATCAGACATGAGGGTATACAAAACAACATATGTTTTTTTACTCAACAATGGAATACAAATTATGTTTAACGGGATAGTTCACTTTTCGTTTAGAGGACGCTTCGAGAAATAATTGTGTGAGGTAATAAAGTCTACAATTTTAAAGATCACACAATTTAAAAGACACAATCAACTTTTACAAGAGGATATACATTTAAAAATAATCAAATTTTAAATGTTGGTGTTTTTTTTTGGAGCTTATCTTGCCAATCAAATGTATTATATTATTTTCTTATATATTTAATGTCAATGATATTTGAAGAGCTTAATTCCAAAACACACTTTATTTACTTGTTCGACTTTGGAGTAAAGCAGGTTTCTTTGTCAAACTTTGTACACATACATATGGGAATAGGAATATGGATCGTCCCATATTTTGAATTGGATCGTGTAATGTGTCCTAAAATCTGGGTTCTAGATAGTTACTTGGCTTATTTATGTGCTAATATCTCTTTCTCAATTTTAATGGAAAGTTGATTTAGTGTTTTTTGGAACTAAGCTCTTCCATTATTTTGTATTTTGCGTCGTTATATATTTGTGCGTGTATGTTTATATAATAACTTTTGTTGTGCGCAAGGCACAATCATATGTCAGTCTTGCATATGTTATGTGTCAATAAAACCGATATTGTTATCTAACTTTGTTTGATCAACATCTGTTTTCAGAAACAGCTGAAATACCTTAATATTTCCGCTCGGAATACAATCATGTTGGGAACCGACTTTATTCAATGATTGAGGGAGATATGTCTAATTCCTGCATCTTTGAAAATATACCAAAATGGTAATGAAATGATTTTGATGGTCAAACATTTCATACACATGTTTGGATTTTTAAATGGTTAAAACTTGAGGTGTCGGATCTGGATGGCACTCTCTTGCGACAATGATTTTGTTTCGTATATACTTATAAAAACAGCCCTTTAGCTTTGCATTTTATATGTTTTTTCTGTCATTGAAGAATCTGTTAGTTTTTCAACATAACGTACAAGTTCCGATTACTAAAATTATGTTTACCCAAATTCCTGTACTATGCTCTTATAATGACTAATATCGATTATTAGATGAATTATGCATTCAATTCGTACTTAATTCAATGGATCATACAGGCATACCAGAAATCTAGAACAATAATTCAAATAATACGTGTAGTTTGCGGTTGCACCATGTAAGAGGAGAGGATTCGTGACAAACAAGGACCTAGGTAGTCCTAGAAAGGACTGGTGTTAGTGTGTATTGAGCTTGTAATTATAATATTAAGAACTACAGCGCCGGTATTTAGTTACTGTAAGGAGAGAGTAGGTGATAGGAGGGGATCGACTTTTCGAACAAGTTGACTGTCCGTCGTCAAGTCACCCAAGCGTTTTCAACAGCCAGGACATCACAAACCAGCATCAGCAAATAAGAACAAGCCACCACCAAGGACTTACGTAGCAACCCATCAATCTACATTCCACTAGCAGACAAGGGCAACGCTATTGTACTTCTCAACAGACGAGTATAACAACAAGATCCAAGCCCTCATCGATACCCCGACCTGCAAACAACTGAAGAAGGATCCCACACAAGCAACATAGAGGAAACTGAACCAACAGCTGTTCTCGCTACACAGACTAGACACCATACCCAATCCACTCTACTTCCAGCTCCGTTCATCTTCTGCTACCGGCTCCATCCTTTTCGGCCAACGGAAGATCCAGGTACTCGCCATCTCCCTTTATCCTATTATTTCAACTCGATGATCGCCGTGCTACAACACCGCTATACACAGCTGACATCAGTTCTTAAGCCTCTTGTAAAAAAAAGTCGCAGCATCATATCAACAACTCCCAGCATTTTTCGACATTCTCACAGAGAAAACCATACATGACACAGGCATCATGGTAAGCTTAGACGTTGAATCCCTCCTCAACATCGTCCTGTCAAAAGAAGCCTGCCAAATCGTCAAAGAACGTCTCGAAGCTGACGACGCACTCTCCGACAGAACCAAGCTCACACCGGATACAATTCACGACCTCATCATCTTCTACCTCAACTCGACATCCTTCAAATTACGAGACAACTACTACAAGGCGCAGACAAAGTATTACCACTTTCACCCGTCATAGCCAACATCTTCATGAACACTTCGGAACAACACTGCACTGCAGGAATCTTCACAACATCCTTCCCTCTAGCTCCGATTAGTCGACGACACATTTGTCATCTGGCTGCACAGCAGAGCCGACTTGAACACCTTCGTCAACCGCTTCAACCAGCAACTCCCGAGCATCAAATTTAGCATGGACACCGAGCAACATACAACATCCCCCTTCCTCGACGTACTCGTCACAAGATCACCATCCAGTAAACCCGCCCACCGCGTCTACAGGAAGCCCACACACACCGATATATAATTGCACCACAGATCGTTCCAACATCCAGCAGTTATTCAGTCAGCGCCCAGCACCCTCATCCACCGAGCTCATCAACTCAGTGATTCCGAAAATCTGCAACAGGAAATCCAGCACATCACCACAGCCGTTGCTGCCAACAACTACCCAATAAACCATATTCCAGTCAGCAAGCCCGCCGCGAACACCACCGCAGAAGAGAACCAACCTACAGCTACACCACCGACTCAAATAGTTGTTCTACCCTATATCAGACCAGCCTCACACAAGATTCTACGCATCCTTCAGGCAGCAGACATCAAAGTACGACACAGCTCATCCCACAAGAACAGGTATCATCACACGAAAGCAGGAGTTTACAGAATACCATGCGGCTGCAGTAAAGTCTACATTGGCGAAACTGGACGAAAATCTGTAAACACGACTAACGGAACATAAGACCAGCGATAGGGACAATTAAACCATCGTCAAGCACGCACAGCAACACGAAGACATCATTTACTGGGACAACAGAAAGCCCATCAGCACCAACAGTGGCGTAGCGAGGGTCAACAGATTGGGGGGGGGCAAAATTGCGAGGGAGCGGAGCGACCAAACCGGAGGGCGCGTAGCGCCGAGAGGGGAGGGTGTGGGAGGGGGTGTCCCCCCTCCCACGGTAAGGAGCTTTTGCAATTTTTCACTTGAAATAATGCAATCTGGTGCATACCTTGGAAGGAAATTTGATAATATTGAATTAAAGAAATGTTCGATACCGGGGAAACGGTATGATTATCCTTGAATCTAGGACTACCACAGTCCTTTAGGACTATTATACAAATAATGTCAACAGTCCTTTTCAGGATTCACCACTCCTCTTCTTGTATATGGTGCAACCGCAAACCACATTTACTATCTACAACACCATAATAGCAAATACTCACAAGCAACAAATAATTACAGTACGATCGTTTTCAAGCAATATATTTTACTTTGCCATACATGCAAATTTTCGCGGCTATATTTTAGGCCGAGATGTGAAAGGACTCTTATGACAAGCTTTAGTATATAATTGCATGCGTTCGGCTAGAAACGGTATTATTATCCTTGAATCTAGTCTATGTAACAATTTTGATAAAGACATTCTTATTTGTTTCCCGTTTGTATGAATAGTTTTGAAGGAAGGGCTTATTCTCAAACTATCGAACGAGATCGATGCGGGACATGTACCTGCTGAACACTTCAGCATATATCTAGGATTTAATAACGCAGATGGAAGCAATGCCATGATCAAGGGTTTAGCGCTTCTTGCTCCACAAGATGCTTACACTTATTTACTCGAGAGATTTGTCAACAAGCACGGCACCAAGAAGGATAGCGCCCTCCTGCTTCGAGCCATTCTTAGGAACAACAATATGGCACCCGTTGCTGAACTACTAGAGGAAGGTATAAACAGAATATACTGCTGTGAAGTTAACAGAGTATCGTGTATTGTCATTAATGTGGATATTTTAGGAGAAAACGTTTGTCAGCAATTGGGACAAATTACACATTTTAATCAATGACCTGATTAAGCGAAGTCATGCTTATTACTAGCAGATTGAACAAACCCATCATGTTCAAACCAAATAGAAAATGTACAGCAAATTTAATTATATTTCTAAAGCACGGTCACAAAAAATACCTTACAAACGGTTACAATAATCATACTAAGCATTTGTAACTACTGTTGTATATTGTTTACATTATGCCAGAATTGCGAAGACTTAACATCGAGTTCTATGACGGGTATCCCACACTCTCTCCTCCCCTAGAGTCCAAAAGTAATCAAGTATTATAGTTCATCCACTTTACAAACGTTAACAATAATCATACTAAGCATTTGTAACTACTGTAATATATTTCTTTTTACATTATGCCAGAATTGCGAAGACTCAACATCGAGTACCCCTTACTCTCTTCTCCACTAGAGTCTACAGGTAATCAAGTAGAGTTAAACGCAGTGCCCGCTGCTATATGGGGTGAATATGAACCTTGTATCCAACTCTTAACACCGGGTGATATCAGTGGTGTAGTATTTATGACACCTGGCTAATAATTTAGGAGGTCGTGGGTTCGTTCCAAACACGAATCTCATTGTGATCTTTTCACCGCAACTCAAACATACACTGATCATCTAATAGTAAACCTACGTCGTTGAAGGGTAATTACACTGAACATATGTTGCCGTAAGACTGTGAGATCTTATGAACCGATAATAATGATTATAATCCAGCATTTATACAGCGCAAGGAATCTAGAAATTATATTTCGAGGCGCATTGTACTATACGGTTTGTAGCATAAAAACAAACAATACATGGAATTGTAATAACATTTTTATTTAAATTTGTTTACATTTCATGCCTATGAATAAATTGTCAAATCATCATTTAATGACCTTGCAGCACTAGGATATCGAGGTAAGGGTTGCTAACAGGGGCGAGGTATTCTGATGGGAGCGGGGAAGGGGGAGGATCTAAATGGAGTACAAGAGAAACATCATACCGACTGATGTCGAAGACTACATCAGAGGGTGGGACAAATGCCCATATGCACATTGCGCCACAACTTCCCCTATGACCCCCCCCCCCCCCACCATGCATTATAATTTCCGACCGAATAGACGCCCCTACCATGGGGGGTAGGGGGCCTGGCGAGGCGCACCTTACGTTTGTTAGTACTTAGTTTTACGTAATATATTCAAGTTGTGGATATGAAATGAAATGTAATTTGAATTTAAATTCCTCGTTGTGTGTTTTACTTGTAGGGGTAAAATTAGTGCAAAACAGGTGCCTCAAAAACATCAACCCCTAATCAGTCTGCCTCTGCATATTATTGTCGCGGGCAATGATTTGACGTAGAAATTTAGATTACGTTTACAATAATTGTAGTTGATACATAAATATTATACGTGGGAAGTTGAAATTACGAAGACATGTTTATCAATGCATATCCGGCGAGGAACAATCACTTGTTTTCTATCGGTTGTGATAGTCGTAATATTGTTCTCATGTGCAATCATCCCCCCCCCCAGGTTTTAGGGAAGGATATAATTGTTTGTTTGTGTAACTGTATACGAGTGGGAAAACCCATTTGTTGTATGAGCTAAGACTTGTTAATTCTACCGCGCGCGAACAGATAATCTCAGTTTGTTGTGTAACTTGCGTATGGTCTAGGGTGAGTATTTTGTTTCTGTATACCGGGCTACGTAGTTCCAGCATAGGCTGGCATTGCTCTGGTTGCTTGTGTGACGTGCACCAAATGTTACCATTTCAAGTATATACACTCAGCAAAAAAAGAAAGTAAACACTTTTTCAAGTCCAGAATTTTCATATAAAACTTTAATAAAAATCAATAAATTACATATCAAATTTTTAAAAATGTAATTGTTTTTCAACCTTCCAGGTGAACACATATTGAAACTGTACGCATGAGTGAACACATTTGTTTTCCTCTTCCAATGTGCAAAAGTAAAAATTGCAAAAATGCCAGTCTGCCAGTCTGCCATTCTGCCATTGATGTGTAAATGCCCTTCCACAAAAAATGGAAACAAAAGATCACACTTACACAATGGCTTTATCTTTGAATGAGAGACAAATGTGGTTAAACTGCATTATTGATATCCAGCATGCGCCGTCGATGTACTGCGCTGTTTAACAGTCATGGTGGCCCAACAAGATATTGACTTTAAAGAAAGAAACACTGCAAAGAAAGAAAGATACTGACTCTAAACAAACAAAGATTTTTTTTTTTAATAATATTTTTCTTTTCAAGTGCGATGAACCATGCCAACCTTTATCGTGTTTTGTTTAACTTTTCTGTGCAATATGACTTTTTATATTTTTTGTGCAATTTTGCAATTTTTACTTTTGCACCTTGGAACAGACAAATGAATGTGTTCACTCATGCGTAAAGTTTCAATTTGTATTCACCTACCAGGTTGAAAAACAATTAAATATCCTTTAATTTGATATATATATATTTTTTTTTTTTATAAAATCTGATATATCATTAAAAAGAGTGAGAAAAACTCCCTGTCGGCGATTAAAATTTGTTAGTGATGTCGTGATGTAGTATAGTGCTTTTGTTCAACGCATATCTGTATCAGCACCAGGTACTGAAGAGCTTGAATATTCTTTGTTTATGAGTTGAAGCACTTTTTGTCATTATCATTTTAAAAGCTTGTTTTATGCATCGACATGTTCAGAATTGGAGCCCTGAGCGACCAGAGGCAAGAGATTTGATGCCTTGGACGCTCAAGCGCTAATTTTGTGGTCGCTATACACAGATTTATATGTGTGTCGGGACCCAAATAGGGTGGTCGCTGGTCGCGTTAGGCAGGTGGTCGCATTACGCAGGTCGCTTAACACATGATTGTTCACGGGGGGACCAGAGAGCGGTCGTTATGAGCAGGTGGTCGCTAGACAGGTGGTCGCATTGGCAGGTTTGACTGCATATTTAATTGTGGTAAGCCAGGGTGTGAATAGGCTCTAATCATGACTTTTAATAGCTCTTTGCCATACATAATACACCCCTATAGAATTCTTGGACATGGGTGTAGGCCTAAAATAATTAGATTTCACATGAAATTTGCAAACTTAAAACAAGGCTGTAGACAAAAACAAGAAATAGTATATCTCCAATTCTTTCAAAGGTTGTAGAAATCCTATCATGCCAACATTTAAGCCAACAAAATTCTCAAAATTATCTGATCCACGAAGTAAAACGGAAGGTCAAAGTCTAAGGTCAAAGGTCATCGTATCCAAACTCGCTCATGCATGAAAACAAATGGCATAAATGGATTGCATATAACATCCCCAGTCCAATGACACCATCACAACATAAATTGACCCAACGGTTAGTGGACAATGGCAATTTGAAAAATAGTGCCAACGCCCATTTCGTACAAAACTCCCCCATAAGAATTGACCATAGCGCCCAAACCGTTGGGCGGATTGGGCTAACAATTAAATATTTGCGCTTTTAAAGGTTGAAATGTCATACATACCGAATATGAGCAAAATTTAAAGGGGGTGCGATGAAAAATGTTCACTGTTTTGGGGTGATTTGACATGGAATGACCTCATAGTATTCTAAACACTTCACTTGACATGCGTGCAAATGTTCGCGGCAGAGATCTTAACGGGAGGCCATAATGCCCCCATCCCCCGGCCGTAAAAACACCTCAAATATAGCCCGGCCTTGTTAGGGTTGATAAATTAAATGGCGATGTATCTCCATGTATTTGAATCGTCTTGATAACAAACGGAATTAAAGCAGGTTAATGGATATTCAAGTCATTCATATGTTTACTAGGTTTCAAAGTCCCATTGGAGATTCTAGATCGAGGTGAAGAAGCACTGAAAGCCTACAATGAGGCGATGCGAGATGGAACTACGACAAACTACGAAACACGGATAATGATCGTGGGTCAGCAAAGAGTTGGGAAGACGAGTCTTAAAAAGGCATTACAACGAGAGAAGTAAGTATCGTCTAGATTATGGTCGATACCAACATGTTGTAGGTTCAACAGTAAAACTGCAGCTTTGATTGGTCAACCCTTTTGCTCACGTAAAGTAGACATGTCAACCAACATACTATAATTAACTTCGCTTGTCTCAGTCTGACTCCCGCACGACCTCAGACTCTCAACCGTATCCGGCCATGTGTTTTGAACTGGGCCAGTAAACGTTACACTGAGGGGTTTTCAAGAGATCATGACAAGTTGTATTAAAGTCAAAATATTGTTATTAATTTACATGCAAGACCCATGAAGGTATACATTTTTGGAAAGGATGTGGTACCAGGATTCCATTTGTGCTGTTTTAAAAACAACTGTACAGGGTGTGTCAAAAAAATGGACTAAGATATGACGAAAATGAGACAAAAAAAAGTACCGGTACCATTAAAAAATCGCCACTGGAGAAAGATCGTATCCACCTAGTAAAATGTTTTATGCATAATTCAATTAACCGTGATTGCACCTTTCGTTTGGTATATAATTTGCTATGTTTCATATAGGATAATATAATTTTGTGCAATCATATTTCTGTACAATATTTAGGTATGCACAATACAAGAGACCATGACAAAATGTACTCCCAAGTCAAAGTATCTTTATCCAAACGCATGAAAACATTACTAGAAATGATATTGGATGAGGAATCTACTAATATGATGTCAATTTAAAACAACACTATAAGGTGTGTCAACAAATATATGTCAAAATATAACGAAAGGCGAGAAAAGGTTAGATGAGAAAATTTGTTCTACTTTATAATGTTTATGTATGTTTGAATATCCTTAATTACAACTTCATACTAGTTTATTATGTGCTTATTCAGATTGTATATGTGGTCAAGTGATGATGCAATGAACTTGTCACTTCTGGTAAACTGTTTCTGGGAAATGCCTTTCAGATCTATGCTCCCCTCATCTTATGCTCATTGCTCTCTACATGGCTTTCTATTATGCTCTCAAATGTATGCTCCCCTCCTCCTCCGTGCACCATGCAAAATCGCATAGCCATAGCCAATCATTTAAAGGGATAGTTGAGTTTTGGTAGAGAGGGCGCTAGACTACTTATTTTTTGTGAGGTAATAACAAACTGAGTGTAAATTTGAAAGAGCATAATATCTAAATAATAAAATCATCTTTGTTTGATCAAAATCGGTTCAGAGACGGCTGAAATATCCATAAATATAACAATTTGTAATAAACCTGGGGCCCCAGGTTTATTAGAGAATTTTGAACCAGCCGTTAAAAATTTTTAAAAATGCTTCCTCTTTTCAAAAAGTTACAAAATAGGTATTTAAATAGTTGTTGGTTATTTCTATATCTAATCACTATTTCAACAAAGCATCACATGCACAATATTTTATTCAAAATGGTTGAAACCGATGAGTGTTTAGAGAGCGCCCTCTTACGTTTTAACGGCTCTTTTTGAATGATAACATGATCTTTACTACGTCATTTGTAATTTAGTGTTCCTTTCTAGTTATAACTATTAGTTTGTAATGTAATGATGCAGGTTTTGGTTACTAAAATTCGGTTTCACCAAAACTGTACCCTCCTTACCAGAACTCAACTATCCCTTTAATCTTGTTTCTTTTTGTAGGATAAATCTTTCAAATTGAATCTCAATGGGATCGTTAAGTGGGCACTTGACCTAATTAATTGCATGACCAACTCACAAAAGGCAAAATAAGTCATTTGTGTGATTCTACATGCACATGAATACATGTTATGTACACGAGTCATGCTATTATGCTCCCAAATCTATGCTCCCCTCATCTTATGCTCATTGCTTTCTACATAGCTTTATATTATGTTCTCAAATTTATGCTCCCCTCCTCATGCTCCCCTCCACCTCCACCATGCACAATCGGGTACTTGGTGGTAAGGAATTCAAATTTACATAACAATGACATATTTATATTCCCTTTTTTGAACTTAAAGGGGACCACCAGGCAAAGAACAACACATTATTATATGTTTCGGTACCGTTTTGTGATATCAAATAGATATCCAACATTTTGCAAAGGGTTGTGTAATTAATAAACAAAGCAATTAATTTCCACCATTTACGGAACCACTACTATTTCCTGGTTCCCAACAGGCCAACCATTTGCGAGTGCGCCAATGCTATTCACGCGCATGTTTGTAAACAATAGATTCCCGGGCGACTCGTTCGCTCTGCACACATTGCAATTCGCCGCACGCATAGCAGTCTGCGTAATTCAGACCGCATGAATGCATGCTTTAGAATGGTGATGCGTTTCCAATTATATTTTTTTCTTTCTGGAAACACATTTTTGTGAACTTATTGATGGAATGGAATACTAAAGATGTTACCTTCTTTAATACAAATATTATTTTTGGGTGGTGGTACCCTTTAAATCTGTAGTCACCTAAATAGTCTTTACTTTGACCCCAAATATATCAATGTAGCCTTTGTTTTCAAAGTTTGGCGCTCATTTTAAGTACCATGCATGTTGTACAGATGTAACAACACCACATATTTACCGGCCCAGTTCAAAACACATGGCCATGATACGGTAGCATGCTCCATTGTCATATTGTTCCTCGCGTATTAAGTGATTTGATTGTATCCCTTCAAAATGTTTGATAGAGTTGTATAATTATTGCAAACACAGATAATCAAATATTTCGTTATTATGATTAGACTGTGGGCTGTCTATCAAAAATGTGCTTACCCTGCTCATTTTCAACCCATTGAAATTCAATTTTTGAACTGTGTTTTGGCTATTTTGGGCTATTTTTCCACTTAATGGGTGATTTTTTGACTATTTTCTCCATAAAAAAGCTTTACAATTTTTACTATTAAAAAAAAAAGTAAAACATTTGTTTGGCTATTTTTTCACTCGGAATAAAACATCAACTATTTGTTTTCTATTTTTTCTTTTTGAAAATAACATAAATAATTTGTTTCACTATTTTTTCACATTGTAATCAACATCAACTTTTTGGGGGCTATTTTTTCACTTTGTTAGAACAATCAACTATTTTTCCCCTATTTTTCCCCTTTGTAACTAAAAAAAATACACACACACACACACAAACACACGCACACAAACAAACAAACACATGTATACATACATGCACACACACACGGATGCACACAGGCACACACGCATGCACGCATACACACACACACACATACCCGTAAATCGTGTCAATCGAGGACCTAAATCCTTGTACTATGCAAACGTGGACACACTAATATGTGTCACATTGATATTCTGCGTCCAACCGAGGACTATTGTGTATGTGTTTGACTTTCTGCGTCCAACCGTGGACGTACGGGGTGCACATTAATTTTTCCGGATTTTTGATGCGCGCGCATATGAATGGCATATGAATTAGCAATCCTTTGCACTAGTTAAGTAAACGAGGACGGTCCACGGTTGGAAATGTGTCCGTGGTTGGATAGTAGTGGCATATATTATGTCCTCGGTTGGGGGTGCTTACAGACTCAGGCACACATACATACACGCACACATGCAAATACAGACGTACGGACACAGGCACACACACATGCATACAAGTATGCATACACGTACGGACACAGGTACATACATGCATACACTTACATACACAGCACACAAACATACATGCACACATACACAAACGTGCACGCACACGCTCACACACACACACACACACACACACACACACAACACACACACTACACACACTACATTACAGATACACATAATCATCAATGTGCAAAAACTGTAACCACATAATCACTGGTACAATAATAATACACATCCATCATTACACAAGCCTCTTTGTGACCTGCTCTCTGATTAGTCAAATTTCCACATGCTGGCATGATTTGGCCGATCAGAGTAAAGGCTAGAAAGGTGTGGATATAGCGCCTTTTGGGTGAAATCTGAAATGGATTTAGCGCCTTTTAGTTGGAAGGGTAAATTTCATATCAATATTTTTCATATTTCCTGAAACAATTCTGAGGCAAAATTTAGTGATTTAGATACACATGATAGAGATCTATTCAAATCGTGTAAAAAATGCAATTTGGTGAAAAGTGGATTTAGCGCCTTTTGGTTGTGAGCTCTTCATATGTATGTAACGGGTCATTAGAACCTTGATTCGTATTTTAAAATTATTCTGATCATCAAAGGATAACATTAATTTGTTATCTATATCCAACCATACGTATTACATGTATAATCTGATATCATACCTCAACATTTTAATTCCAAAAGACGCTAAATCCATGTTTAATTATAAAAGGCGCTAAATCCGTTGAAAAAATTATTTTCAAAAAATATTTAAAAATAACAACCATAGCTGGATTTCTTTCATGAGTGTTTTGTTTATGTATTATGATAGGTCTTCATTATGTATGAAATTCTCCATCATTGAAAGAAGTGAAAGTGGTCAAATAAAAAACATCAATTCACTCGAAAAGTCAAAACTCTTCATATGTGGTACAAATTTTGGTGCCACGAAAAGAGAGAATTTGAGGAGTTACCCCACAGTCTATAGCATGGATATAGTTAAATTGAAAATAGCTGACATAAAGCTGAGAACGCCCCCATTTTAAGAGTATTCGTGACTCAATGGGTTGAGCACCGGTCTAGCAAACCGGAGGTCTCGGGTTCGATTCCCGGCGAAGCCTATTTTTCTTTGCTCATTTTCAATCATAAAACTGACGTGTTGGGCAAACTCGGGACCACATCCTGAAAATCTATTCTGAAAACTGTCTATCTTGCTTTCCTTTATTAATTGTTTCAATTATATTATAACCACGCTATAATCGCGGGGGGGGGGGGAGATTGTCGTATAATTTACCTTAAAATGTAACGGTAACGCAAACAGGGGGTATAATATACACAACTCAAATTGTTACCGGCATTTATGTTTCTCCTTTCGCCAAAATGATTTAACTAGTGATTTTTGTAACGCGTTCCATATAAAAACAATGTCATCCATTGCAAACATACCCTCTCCCGTATTTGGTGTCCAATGTAATACTGAAATTGTCATATTCTCGTAATGCTGCTTCTATTTTGCTTAGGTTCGATCAATTTGAGCCAATAACCCATGGCGTAAGTATCAGCAAGGAAATTTCGGAGGCAACAACACTGTCGTGGCACGTGAAACCGGCTAAGGATTTAAAAGGTAGTGTCCAATCATACTATTCTTATTGATGATGTTTAGATCGCGTTGAATGAACCGTACTGGTTCTTTAAGAAAAATATCCATTTCGTGTGTTTTTTCTCCAGTTGCCCGTACCTATACATTCCATTAAAGATATTTCATTGTGGATATTTGTAGGTTGTTTGATGAAGCCAACATCATATTGGTCGCTCAGAAATCGTATCACCCTGGCTTTAAAAGATTTATGTCATTGTATGCATTGTGTCGGCCGAATATTATTGCTTAGTACATGTACGATCATTGAGTGTTTCAAGAATGCTCTGATGCGTGCGATGCATGCTGGGCTCCATGATTAAATTGACTATAATACACAGTATAGATGCAGTACTAAGTACCGACTTGGAGGTAATTCCTGAGTTAATAACACGTTGCTATGTTGAGAGTAATTTGAGAAAATACTGATACATTGTACACATTTTTGACAATGTACACATTAAAGTGGCCAACAAAATAAAAAGTTTTTGAAGATTTCTCTTATTGTTGTAACCAAACATTACATTCACTAATTTGAGAAAATACTGATAAATTGTAAACAATTTACACATGGTTCACAATATACAAATGAAAGTGGCTTGAAAATCGTTTTTGATGATCTCTCTATTGAATAATGTTTAAAACAAAACATTACATCCACATGTTGTTACCAATACATTGTTTAAACTGTCACTTGTCGGGGGGCGCCATATTGTGTTTTGTTTTTATTAAAACAACCCTGTATACCTAGGGTTTTTTCGCTTTTCTACCATTAAAAGGACTTAGTAACATTGTCCAAACCCTCAAAATCCAATTGGAATTCTAGGGGTTCCCTCATACCTTGTTGTATTAGTATTAACAATAAAAGCATGGGACATGTTTCGTTTTTTAGAATTTCCCTTTTGTTAAAAAGATATTTACGATTGAAGTGTTCAGATTTTGAACTATCCACACTCTAAATTACAGGGATTTAAATCTAAATCGTAGCTTGGATTAAAACAAATATAAATACACTTAGATTATTTGTAAATCTATGAAGACTTAAAAAGTCGCGCAAAAGCAATTGTTAATCGAAGGCCAAGGTGTGATTTTCAATCCATCAAAGGATTTAAAAATAACGCCAGGTTATCGGAGATTTGACGAATGAGAACAGAGATATTTCACCCGTGACTTACTGCGGTATTCTGAAGCTAAGTTTTCTTAGTTTTATACTCATGAATATTCATAACTAGGATTACGGTTTTGGTTAGAGTATAAGGATATGATTACAATGAGACCACTCTTTCCATCATCGATTTACGTAGCGTAGTGGTCACGCTGTGTACCTCCACGCTCGGTGTCACGGGTTCGAATCCTCTCTTAGTCTTCTATTTTTTCTTTTGCCATGCTAATTGGTGAGTAGCGCTTTATTTAGTAAATGTATCATGCACAGTAAACTAAAAAACTGAAAATTGTGGCCTGCATCACTGATTATGAATAATTCATTAGGATGCCATGAACTCGCCTGGGGCCTAATAAGATTAACATAAAACAAATCCAAAAGGGCTTCATTTTTAATCTATCTGGATTCATATTTTTTAAATCCAACAAAAGATTTATTTTAAATCATGATCGGCTGGTCCCTAACCACAGCCGAAGAAAGATTTAAAAGTAAATCTAATAGATTTAATTTTAAATCCTTGTAATTTAGAGTGCACTGGATCGTCGAAACCGTGCACAAAGTCAGTGCAATGAGTTAGTGAATATCGCTTTGAATTATGCTCATTACTCGGCCATATAATGTCCATTTAACTTGAATTGTTTACACACAATACTCAGTGGAAATATTGGATAACAACGATATACATTGTATCAACCATTCATCACTTTTGGCACATGTCAACAAAGTTACTAGATCCCTACTGGGATTACAACTCTTTTTTGTTTCATATAAGTTACTGGATATATTTATTAATCTTTAGTTTGACCAGAACAGTAGTACAGTTTAGGTCAACAATTGTGTTAACTATAACTTATAAGCTATCGTTAAAGGGGACCGACAGGCAAAGAAAAACACATAATTATATGTTTTTGTACCGTTTTGTGATATCAAATAGATACCCAATATTTTGCAAAAGGTTGTGTAATTCATAAACAAAGCAATTAATTTCCACCACTTACGGAACCACTACTATTTCCTGGTTCCGAACAGGCCAAACATTTGAGAATACGCCAATGCTATTCACGCGTATGTTTGGAGACAATAGAATCCCGGGCGATTCGTTCGCTCCGGCATACAAATTAGTCTCGTATATTCAGACCATGCGTTTTCCAATTTTTTTTTTCTTCTGGAAACATATTTTGGTGAACTTGTTGATAAAATGGAATACTAAAGATGTTACCTTTCATTTATAAGAATACCATTATTTTGGGCGGTGGTACCCTTTAATGTGATTATTTAAATAGAGAGATAATCAAAAACGAAATAGAAACCATGTTAGTATCTTTGCAAATATGTGTAGAATTGTAGAATTTATTTTTTTATTTTTTTGAACTATTGAATAAATGTCTGTCCCAAACATTAATTCCATTCGGAAATACTACATCAGCTGTTTCTGAAAAATTTGTCATTAAACAAAGGTGACTATATGTCCATACAATCGTGTGCTCTTTGAAATATTACGCTTAGTTTTGTATTACCTCACACAAAATATTTCCTAAAGCGCCATTAAAACCCAAAATGAAATATGTCTTTAATGAAGTTTTGACTCTGGTTCCTTTGTTCAATTCCAAGGTTTGAAAGAAACATGATGGTTAAAAACAATTATTGGCACTTGCCTTACGTTCATTTTCCAGTAAACATTATTTCGTATCAGGTAAAGGAACTCATTATTGAACATAAGATGAATAATGACAATTAGTGGTTGATAATGTACTTATTAGATATTGTTTTGCTTAAATGTTTATGTTATAGGGTTCAATGACAAAATGGCAAATGCCATATTACAGAAGCTAGGTGAAAACGTGGTAAGTAATGGATACACACATTCTGTAGATTATGTATATAATTAAGTTTAATCCTTCTTCGTAAGTATTACCCAAAATAGTCAGCAAACGTACAGAAAAATACAGTTACTGTTGTTTCAATCGATGGCCACCAAACATGCCATGTGCGGGCCTCCAAGCTTGTAAAATGGGATAGTTTCTAATTTCCTTGGAATTATTTTGTGTCGCTGTGAATGTTTATAAGTAATTCATTACTGTATCTGTGCTCAGCGTGACACGTGTGTTTTTCATCAAAATGCCATTAAATAAAGTTATATGTATCGCTAGGATTAACCGTAATCATGCTAATTTATGGAGATGTGCCCATTTTACTGAGGCATCGGCTGTCAAACTATTCTTAAAATGGGTCACATCAGCAAACATTTTGTCTTTTAGAGCGGAGGCCGGCTAGCGTTGTTTATCATGAGAAAGATTCGTAGATTATGTTTATTGTTTCCAAGTTACTCCTCTCTGTTGGTGAATACCCTGCCCTGTGTTATTTGTAATTGATAATGTAAAATATTAATAACCTTCATAAATGTGAATATATAACTGCCTTTGTCAAACAATCTCAAAATCATTGATTTTGTTTCCATTAATGTGAACTTTGCAAGCGATTGACCGATACAAAATGCAATTGAGATGGCCTATTGGACCCAGAGATTGGACTATACAGGGTGGCCCAGAAATAACGGAACGGGGAATTTGCTATTATGAAGAAACGTACAGATTAGGTTCACTTGATAAATAATCTTTTGAAAAGAAATTTGATACCAAGAACAGTAATTTTGGTCGAGTATTTTTTTATTTAGCGCGTCTTAAGTGACACCATGTCAAGGTCAAATTATTGTCAATTTCTAGAAAGTCGGTGCCTGATAAATAGCCATTCGTGCCCGCCATAGGACCAAGTAGCGATCAATACGAATTCTTTTGTCAATGTGCATTCAGCTGTAAAACCGATGTCGACTTTGCGAATGGGCAATGAAAGCACATGAACAAATGTAATCGCATTGATCACTCCTTGATGCTCTGACAGGCATGAATTGTTATTTTCAGGCACCGACTTTCTAGAAATTGACAAAAAATTGACCCTGCTATGGTGTCACTTAAGACGCCCTAAAACAAAAACTACGTGACCCAAATTACTGTTGTTGGTATCAAATTTCCTTTTAAAAGATTATCTATTAAGTGAACCTAGTCTGTACGTTTCTTCATAATGGCAAGTACCCCGTTCCGTTATTTCTGGGCCACTCTGTATAGTGTTAAACACAAACAAATAGCTTTGTCTTATTACTGGCATGGCACCTTGTCCAGGTTGTCCCTCTTAAGATTGGCCTTTAAAATTACAGTATCAACGTTTTGAATTCAACATAATATTGGGTTCACATAAAGATCTGTAACACGGAAAAGCATTGCCACAATTGTAGGTCTCCATATTGTATATAGACCATCAAAAATACAGCATCTGTTGTATGATGTTTACGTGTGAAACAAATCTGTCCCGTAATACATTGTTGGTTATTGTATGAACCTCTATACAAAAATATATTAAAAACTAAAACACAACTACATTTTTCCCCATTTCGTCCCGAATCGTGTTCAGGAAAGTGCAGACATTGATGACGTGAGAAATAGGGATCGTGACATTTCTGTTACAGGTAATTTTACTATTAAAATACATTTTGAATTAGCTCATTTTGCATGTGCGGTGTGTGTGACATCAAACATTAATCTAGTATATACCCTGAAACACAGTCTAGCAGGATACATTATAATGTGAGGTTACAGAACGCCCTCTTTGATCCACGAGAGGGACGGTAATCACATTATCCTGCTACTGATGAATGGTGATGAATATACACCATGGTGTGTAATAAACCTTACACAAAACGTAAGTCCCCTAAACAACTGCTCATAATTTCATAACCAAGATCGTTTCAAGATTTCGTCTCACCAAAATATGTGTAAAACATAAGAGATAACCAATACTTCAAGGTAGAGTAAGCACAAAGTAAAAAGGAAATTGTGATGTTTCTAATTTCACAAAAGTAACATCATTATTGCAGTTTATCGAGTATTAAGAAATTTGAAATCGCACTGTTTTACAATTGCAATTAATGCATTTAACCATAATATGTGCAATTAACAATGGATGCAATTTGTTTCATAAACCATAATAAATGCACTCAGGAACATGTGCTGTTTCACAACAAGGTACAGGCATTCGCAAGTTCCTGTGATTTGTTTAAGTGGTGTCATTTTTTCTGTAATCTGTGCCCATTAAGCCATGAATTGATGAATATCTCTTATCTTCACACAACATGTACAGTACAACTGTATAAATATTGCGGTCAGACGACATATTGAAACAATTGTCGCTTATGCAATTATGAGGAGTTGTTAAGGGGGGACTTACTTTTTATGTTAGGTTTCATATATATATTAATTTAAATAAACGAACAGCATACCCTCATAAGGGGTTATTCCATCGGTCAAGTTGTCTGTTAGGGAAATCATTGGATTGTAAAAGCGTCATCGTATTATTTTGCACAAGCCGTCACGTCATAGTTACCTTTTGGAACCTGTCCGCCAGACGACAATTTCTGTTTGCATTGAATTGCATTTGAATATAGGATATAAATATTGCGAAGCTGCTAAGTGATAATTTGATTTGGCACATGAATTCCAATAGTTTGATCAGACCTACTAAGACAATTATACTACCTCTCTTTTGTTTCCATGTTATAGCTTCCTACTTGGTTTTACATTCAACTCTTGTCACTTTTGTATATGCATATTTATTGAAGTATTCGATGGAATGTAATCATTATTAAAGTTATCTAGTACCTTTGCTGACTTGTGAAAAAGTGATGAATGGTTGATACAGTGTATATTATTATTATAAACCCCTCAAAAAAAGTTCGGAAACTCAAGTTTCATCGATCATATCTCTCGTATTTTGTAATAAGAGGCAGGAAGTGAAATCTCGCAAAATGGCCCCAATGCATTCAATTTACGAGTGCAAGACTGTGTTGACCAGTTTTCTAAACGTTAACATTCTATTGAATGCTGCCACCCTTTCCATTCATCAAAATTGGTGAATTTGATACCATTTTAATGGAAATTATCTCTTCCTTACGATGGCATATTAATCGTAAGGATTATGCAAATGTGGTGTGTATAGCGAACCGGAATATGGAGATGGGTCGAGTGTGAAATCAGACAAAAAGATATGGAGTTGAAAAAAAATCAGAGCGTTTCATTTTTTTCGAGCTTTTGGAAGGATATTTTAGCATTTCAAATAAAATATTCATGATTTAAATTGATATCAACGGAAAGCCCAACAACTCTTCTGTATGAAAATGTGACATTTATAATGATTTTTGTAAAGGGCGGCTGCAGGGAGATGAATGTGGGGGAGCCTCAAAAGTAACCCATTTCAAAACGCTCTGATTTTGTGTCGGTATCTGTATACCATTGTGTAGAGGATGTAATGCGACTTGAATGAGTTGGCCATGAATGAGAGGAATTCAATTGAAAACGCATGAATAGTGCCTTGAAATCAGAGCGTTTCAAAATGGGTCACTTTTGAGGCTCCCTCCCATTCATCTTCCTGCAGCCGCCGTTTACAAAAATCATTATAAATTTCACATTTTCATACAGAAGAGTTGTTGGGCTTTCCGTTGATATCATATTTGATCATGAATATTTTATTTGAAATGCTAAAAAATCCTCCCAAAAGCTCGAAAAAAATTCAACGCTCTGATGTTAACCTTTAGAAAACTGATCAACACAGTCATGCACTCGTAAATTGAATGCATTGGGGCCATTTTGCGAGATTTCACTTCCTGCCTCCCCCTATTCTCTGGGCTACTGCAATCGCCCCAATTGCATAATCACTACACATAATTCACCGTTTGAAAGGCATATAATGAGGCTTTATTGTGACACCAATTTCGAGTATTCTTATTAAAAAATACGAGAGATATTATCGATCAAACTTGAGTTTCCGAACTTTTTTTGAGGGGTTTATAATATATCCAATGGGTATTGTGTGAACATGTCAACTTATATGGACGTTATATGGCCGAGTAATGAGCAAAAATACAAAGTGATCTTCACTTACTCATTGCACTGATGAGCAGAAAGTGATAAAATTATTACACACTATAACGAATCGTACAATAATATTGGTTTATAAGTGAAGTCACAAATATCACGTTAATTTGGACATTTCATGAAGTATGTTTGATGTCCTTGGTCAGACTGAAGAATTTACAAATTGCCTTAGTTTATTATGCAGATGTATAATAAAGAAAAACAACAGGGAAGAAAAAAATGTATTTCGTTGTGTCGTTTTGTCGTGATACTTTAGGAAAGAAATTTTATTTTTTTCCTTTTTTGTTCCCCCTCCACAGGGCATTTATTGGTATAAACAAAACAAAATTAAACATAGCACGACATTTATAAGCATATCATAATAACAAAACAACAATAACAATAAGTAAACCATGAATGAACCGTCGTACAATAAGTTTGTATAAATTTAACTAATTAAACAATATCAGAAAACATACTTTTTAAGGACAACCATTTTTATCAAAATATTTACCATGACCTTTCGAACTAAATATATATTTTTCATTTTTATAATATGAAATTAACGCTAATTTAAACTGAGAAAATACAGGTATTTTATTCACTAGTTTATTTCTAAATATTATTTGCTTACTAACGAATAATAAACAGTGTATTGCTCTATTATTTAAACCTCTTAATCCAAACAATATATTTTCATTTGTAAAATGTATATTACATCCAGCACTTAAGTTAATCCACCTTTCTAATTTGGCCCAAATATTTTTAACAAATTGACAATCACCAAATAAATGAGTAATTGTTTCAGTATGTGTATTACAAAAGGAACATAATTCATTTTCGACCATATTAAATTTAAACAATATGTCGTTTGTAAACAAAATTCTATGTAATAGTGTAAATTGAAACCAACGTAAATTAACATCCAGAGTACAATTAAATACAAGAGAACAATATTTCTGCCATATGGACTCATCAATGTTACAAATCCTTTTCCATTTGTTAAAGCTTTTACACTCTTCTCTTTTTTGTTGTAATAATAAAGCATATATATGTGAGCAGCCTTTTAGAAATTGACAGATAAGGGAAATTAAATCTAATCTTAAAGGCTGTTCCATTATCACAAAAATACCACAGCGGTTATTAAAACCAGATTTAATAGCTTCACATAGACCATAATATTGCAAAAAATGTACTGTCGTTTGGTATTTCAATTTAAATTCATTGAGTGACAAAAAAGTACCATCTTCATCTAACAAATCATTAATACATATTATACCCTTTTCATACCAAGACCTATAAAATACACACACGTTATTCACCTGAATATGACTATTAAACCATAAAGGCTGACAAGATATATCACGATAACTTTTAGACTGTAAAATACTGTAAGCCAAAAAGACATTTTTCCAAAGCGGGTTAGTTGCAACAATTGACATTCTTAAAAAGTGAGCGTCACCAAAAGAAGCGTTCAATTGACAAGTTTCAGGCATAAATGAATACATAAAAATTTCAATAAAAGAATCCATATTACAAAAAAAGTATCTTCTCATCCATGATATCTTCAATGAATAAACATGTAAATATATATTTATTGTTACATTCTCAGATTCTCAATTATTAGGGTAATTTGCAAAATATATACATATTTGGAGTCATATTAATTGTTTGTTTTATTTTAGCTCAATTGGGTTGGTAAGACGTGATATATTATCGTTTTTTCAATAAATTTAAAAAGCTGTTTTTTAAATAGTTGTTGTTGATCTCTCTAATTAAACATTATTTCAACAAAATATCACATGCATAATTTTGTATGAAAAATGGTTCAAACCAATGCCTTTTTAGAGAGCGCCCTCTTGTGTTGAAATGGCTCTTTTGTAATGATAACAGGCTTTTTACTTAGGTAGTCGTTTGTAATTTTTTATACCTTTCGAGCATGATGGAGTTATAACTATTAGTTTGTAATGTTAATACTGTGCAGGTTTTGGTTACTAATGGTCAGCCTTACCAAAACTGTACTACCCTTTTAAAGATTGTTCATTATAATCATATTTTAATATTTTGTTCCTAACTGTACTATTTTGTGTAGACATATTGCACATTACTTATAACGTATTCCCTTCCATTCATATTCGTGTTATACTCACAGAATCTTCGGATCATGACGAACATCATGTTGCAGAAGTCACCATTGGATCAGGTTAGTAATAATAAAACTTCTGACGTAGCTTTAATTTTTGTTATGCTTTTCCTTTGTAATAATTATAATTCTTAATGATAACATAATTACAATGCATTACACGTATCAAAATAATACTTCCCTTCAATTTATCTTGTAGTATCGTTTGTGAAATATTTACAGAGACTTCGGAGATATACCTGGAACAGGTTAGTTATGATTACATTTCTGATGTGGCTACGACCTTATTTTCATTGTTTCCGTCTACTTTAATGAATATTGCTTTGCAATGATTATAATGTTAAATATTGACATTGTTTATCAATAATGATTAACCAAATATTGTAAAGCTCCTAATTCATCCCTTATTTTATACGGTTTGTGTAGTATTCACAGGAACTTTGGACGACGACAAACAACCTAGCACAGAAGATGCACCGGAAATCGGTAAGTAAGTTGGTTCCGAATGAAGTTGTTATTGTTACCGTTTACTCTAATCAATTACTAGTGTTGTCATAATGTTAAATGAGTAAGCATGTTGTTCTTAGTAGTAACAGTAATTACAATTGTAATACTTCGGTAGAAGTGTTTAAAGGTTAGATACTAAGATGAGCATTTTATAATACAAAATATTATTATTCATTACGCATGCTTAAAGGGGTGGTACAGTTTTGGTAAGGCTGGACTTTAGTAACCAAACCTGGACAATAACATTATAAACTAATAGTTATAACTCCACCATACTCAAAAGTTATACAAAATTACAAATGACTAAGTAAAAAGCCCATTATCATTTTTTTTTAAAAGAGCCATTAAAACACAAGAGGGCGCTTTCTAACAAGGCTTTGGTTTCAACTATTTTCATACAAAATTATGCATGTGATGTTTTATTGAAATAATAATTGAATAGAGAGATCATCAGCAACTATTTAAAAAACGCTTTTGAATTTTTTTTAAAAAGTGCAAGCATTTTTGTTATTTTTTGAAAAAATCACCTAATTATTTGGGCCCCAAATAAGTATAGGCTCAGATATATTTATTAATATTTTAGCCGTTTCTGGGTCGATTTAGACCAAATAAAGGTTATTCTGCCATTAAAACTGCATGTTCTCTCAAATTCGACACTCAGTTTTTCATTACCTCACAAAAAAATTGTGATGTGCAGCGCACCAAAACCAAAACCTACCAAAACCAAAGTACCTCTTTAACAGGTGAAAGGCAATCTTAATGGCTAAGCTTGGTGCTGTTTTCATTCACATAGGAATACATAAAGGGGTACTTTAGTTTTGGTATAGAGGGCGCTGCACTACATAATGTTTTGTGAGATAATGACAAACTGAATGTCAAATTTGAAAGACCATGCAATTGCAGTGACATAATACATTTTCTTTGATCAAAATTTGTTCAGAGACGGTTAAATTACATATAGATAATCTAAAGAGAGTATCTTAATCAAACTAAGAGCCACTCTGGGATCGTTTACAGAACTTTCAGGTCTCAGGGGATATGAATACACATTATGTGGGCAGGAAAAGAAACCAGAAGAACGGCGGCGAAAAATGCAAATTGAAATTGGATTCCCTGTAGAACTCTGTGCTGCCTAACATTCTGAAGTTCTGTGCTGACTAAAATTCCTGTTCCCGAAGCAGGTATTGGAAGGATGAACAATAATTGACAGAGACTACTGGAGCTGTGCTCCTACCTATACCTCTTGGTAACCAACACATTATTTTCCATTTAGCCTTTACACAGTGTATTTTGGACGCACTCGAGATCCTACTGGGCCTGATTATTACTATTCTATCTTCACTGAATTGCGTCCTGGTCACATACACACAGTGATTACTGTATGACTAGTCACTCTCTTTTTGGTGGTGAGGTTCGTCTACAGAACGTAAGCAGACATTACTCGAAGCAGAAGACACAGCTACGTATCAACACGGTTATAACATCCATCCTGGACCTGTCAGAGCGTTTCGCTTACATAAGTGGTGAGGCCCTTCTGGATCTAGAGGCATTGCCGAAGAAAAGTGGAACTGCTGTGCTTTGAGTAACCATCGCAACAAAGCGTGAATGTCAACAACAACAAGATACATCGGACGTGATACTCGCTGCTCTCAGAAAAGCTTGGGGCAATGTTTAACAACTTTATTACCCTAAAGTTTGCCGTATATTGCAGTAACACTCGAGCCATGCATGCATGAAGTAGACCTGTGCTTCTCACATGGCGTATTTCCAAGTCAATGGAAAACTACCCCAGTAACTTATATCTATAAGAGGGACTCTCGTCAAAGTATCGACCCATTTCACTACTTCCCATCATGAGCAAAGTCATGGAAGCAGCGGTCAGCGTGCAGCTACAAAGCTACATGCTTAACACCAACCTGATCTCAAGCAGACAGTTTGGATTTAGACCAGGCCACAGCACTGCACACCTTCTCACCATTCTGTCACAAAGCTAGAACAACATCGACAAAGGAGGGGAGGTGTGTGTTGTAGCTTTGGACATCAAGGGAGCGTTCGACATGGTATGTCACAACGGTCTCCTAGCCAAACTTACGGATGTCCGTGGTCAGCTGCTGACATGGCTACATAGCTACTTAACAGAGAGAAGAATTAGAGTCGTCCTATCAGGCTAGTTCTTCAGGTTCCCAAGGGGTCAATACTTGGGCCCTTGCTATTTCAATCTACATCGACGATCTCGAAGACATTTGTGAACATATATCTACCTCTATGCAGATGACTCAACGTTATGCTCCCATATACTCACCAAGAGTCGCACATGAAGAAGCTGTCAGCCTCAACAGGGATCTTGATAGAATGAAATCATGGGCTTACAAAAGAAAAGTTACTTTTAAGCCAAGTAAATGCACGCGAATGACATTATTAAGACAGCGAATTCCATCAGCATCATGGATTATATTTTTATATACAGGGTGTCTCAGAAAGAATGCAACACCTAGGATCGTTAATTTCCTCAACACCATCGATCAATTGTCATTGCTTTTTGTTTGATTGGGTAGAACATTCTCTTTCCAACAAAATGATAAGCATTGATTTTGGGTAAGGCGTTTGGATTCTAGGGCCATTTTTCTGAGGCAATGTCGTTTCCTAAATTTGCTACTCTTTCGTCTCCAGCGATCCTCAGAATAATGAGGCATTTTCGCCCAAAGGCCTCCCATATAATTAGTTTCACAGACGAATCGCATGACTGCTCTCCCTTTGATAAGGAAGACAATCATGTGTAATCGAGTATCCCGAACGGTATGGCTCGCATTGTCTTCCGGTGTGTGGGACTCGCCGCACTGATCTCCGAAAGAGCGGAGGGAGACGAAGAAGAAGATTGTCTTCCTTATCAAAGGGAGAGCAGTCATGTGGTTCTTTTGTACAACTAATTCTATGGGAGGCTGTGGGGCGAGAATGTCTCAGTGGTTAGAGGATCGCTGGAGACGAAAAGTAGCAAATTTAGGGAAAAACATTGCCTCAGAAAAATGGCCCTAGGATCAAAACGCCTTACCCAAAATCAATGATCATGGTATCATTCTGTTGGAAAAAGAATGTTCTACCCAATCAAGCAAAACACTATGACATTTAGTCGATGGTGTTTATGAAATTCTTCTGCCGTCTTAATATTTGTAGATTGAGGATGCTTCTGACTAGTCTGTGGTCTGTCCAGCATGCTGCGCCTCTCATAGAGCGTGTAATGCCGATGTATTGAATGTCTCTTTGTTTTGCGATAACATCAAGTGCCATTGCTTTAATCTAGGGTGCATCCATGTTGTCTTGTACTTGTTTGCCTGGCGTATTAGTGTGTTGGTGATACAGATAATGTGTTCCATGCATTTGCTGAGGAGTAAGCCGTTGCTGTTTTGTTTTCCAATACCAAGGGGGCCAAGCACACCAGGGTAAGGCCCCAACACTGTTTGACATCTACTTCTCCCAGTACCCAGTATACACACATACGTCATGGACCTGCAAGACATGAAGACGATGAGAGCGTTGCTTTCTGTAGAAGTCTTCTTTATTGACTTCCACAGCGGGTCAGGAACTAAACCCCTTTAAAAAAGTTCAGAAACTCAAGTTTGGTCGATCATATATCTCGCATTTTTTAATTAGCATACTCGAAATTGGTGTCACAATAAAGCCTTATTACATACCTTTCAAACGATGCATTATGTGTAGTGATTATGCAATTCGGGCGATTGCAGTAGCCCATATAAGTGGGGGAGGCAGGAATTGAAATCTCGCAAAATGGCTCAATGCATTTAATTTACGAGTGCATAACTGTGTTGAACCGTTTTCTGAAAAGCTGTGCACGCAGACTTTGAAGTCTTCTTCTGCCGTCTTAATATTTGTAGATTGAGGATGCTTCTGACTAGTCTGTGGTCTGTCCATCATGCTGTGCCTCTCATAGAGCGTGTAATACCGATGTATTGAATGTCTCTTTGTTTGGTGATAACATAGTCTATCAAGTGCCATTGCTTTGATCTAGGGTGCATCCATGTTGTCTTGTACTTGTCTGCCTGGCGAAATAGAGTGTTGGTGATACAGATAATGTGTTCCATGCATTTGCTGAGGAGTAAACCGTTCCTGTTTTGTTTTCCAACATCAAGGGGGCCAAGCACACCAGGGTAAGGCCCCAACACTGTTTGACATCTACTTCTCTTTCCTTCTCAGCAATGCATTCACCTGATACCCTTAGACCAGAAGGGAGTGAAAACTGTTATTTGTTTGCCCGTCTACGTGCCAAGTGCTAGGTACAGAAAACGCTGTTCAGACCAATGTTATTCTCTGACGATGCTGTCTGAGCTGCTTGCGCTGGCTCGGTCACGCCACCACTCGGAAATTGCCAAATTCTGTTTTAATTTACATGCTGTGAGGTGAGCTTGCTACTGGCTCCAGACCTATCAAAATGTCCGTATTTCGCTTTAAAGATTTCTACAAATGAGGCAGGAAACTCCATCGTGGGAGGAAAAAGCAACGGACCTAAGATGGTGGACGAGGGCTGTGGAAACATCTGCCCAAACAAGTTCGAAATTGAGGATGAAACTGCCATAGAAAGCAGAAACCACTATCAGAGTTTGTCGCTGCACTTTAGAACAAACCTAGTCCTTTTTTTACCAGATCGTCTGATCACTATTTGTCAATCAGATTTCTGTCACTTTGACTATGATTTCTCATTTATTACCAATCTCGTCGCTTTTGTCGAAGGCTTCATTCTTATGACGCGAATGCATCTTGTCAAAACTTCTTTGAAATCTGATTGGTCAATGTTATGGTGTAAAGGCAGAGAGCGCGCGCGTGTGAAGTTTGACTGCAACGACCAATGCGCAATGGAGTTCATGCAATTAAGTGTAATTGAGTAGGGTTTGGCTTCTATTGAATCAACAGAGCTGGACATAATCTTCAAAAAGTCGTCTACTTAAGAAGCGTTTGATCAACAATGCGTGTTATTACAATGCAAGCATTTTTAACACTTTAACACAAGTTATCACTTGAGGAAGAATCGTTATTGTCGCAATATTCAGACACATAACCTGCCAATAAAAAGGCAACGCCTTCAGTTTTGCGAAATCATTGGGAACTGTTGGGAACTGTCATCATTGGGAACACTTCATGTACGGACAGCATAGCGGACAGCATAGGCGAAAATGTACTAGATTTTCCGCTTAAGATGTTATCTAGCTGTCATATTCTGCATTTTTGTCATACATACACCTTTGTAAATCATCCCGATACTACTTTAATAATGGTCTGCAAGCGATCGCCAGGATTTTGGGAACATTTTGATGGATTACATTTGCATGAACTTCTGCATATCCCTCGTTAGTCCCATCTATGCTGACCAGTGAAAGTAAACGCACAGGAACTTGACCAGGTAACGAGTCTGAACTAATGACTATTTAAAGGACTACTTAGTACCTGTCTCGACCTGTGCCATGTTTTAATTGATTTCCACACCTCTGGAGTTGTATCGGCATGATATATGTGATGTGATTTAAGTATTTTATGAACCAAAAAGTTTGATACTGCTCACTTTGAGTGTGATACGCAATTCATTTGCCAGCAACCTTGATTTTATGCCAGATCATTATATGATAATTATTGGGTAATCTACGACGAGTATCTCATACCCTTTCAAACGTTTAGTCAACATAACTTGAAGGAAAAAGGAAAAGAAAAAAAAACGAATTGTCAACATCTCCAATATGGAGACCAGAAATCGTAAAGCCACTCCTACGACCACGGATACGGCCACGGCAGATGCAATAGAAGCGGCGGCCTTTAAAGCATTCGAGAAGTACATGGAAAGCAACGCCTTTGTCAATGCCGTTAAAAAGGCTATAGAGAGGGCTATTGATAAGCACATAATGAAGTTCAATCAACGCTTGGACCAGCTAGAGATTAGCAGCACTCACACAATGGAGAAGATAGAGCGCGTCGATGGAAAGGCGCTAGAGCTTGAATCTCCACTGAATACGAAGGGAGCTGAGATCAACCGTTTGAAAGACGTCATTGAGAAGCAGTCAACCTCAATCCACAACCTTACACTGGCGATGAATGAGGCTGAATAATACTCTCGCCGCAATTGTCTGAAGTTTTACGGCGTGAAAGAGAGCAACACGGAAAACACGGATGACGTCATCTGCAAACTAGCGAGTGAACGACTGGGTGTCAACCTAACAGCAGTCGACATAGATCGTTCACATCGCGTCGCTCCGAGGGGCGGAATCGCAAACGACGCCGGGTCTGCAGACGCCAACCCCAAGAACAAAAAACCTCGCGCCATCATTGCAAAGTTTTGCTCATATCGTTTACGGAGCGCTGTCCTGCGTGCACGTAGGAAGCTGAAGGGCACAGGCATGGCCATCGATGAAGCGCTCACGTCCACAAACCAGGACCTCCTGTGGGCAGCAAAAAAGCACCACAAAGTAAACGAGGCGAGGTCCTTCGACGGACGGATAATCGTCCTACTCCCAGCCACAAACGGAAAGACAGTAAAACGAACTATCCACAGCAAACGTGATTTGGACAAGTTATAGCAGTACTGAGTTATCACGTGTATCATGCTGATACATTCCACTCCTGAACATTTCTACTTTGACGTTGAACTTTGATTTTGTTGTATTTGTTGTTCTGTTGTTTGGTTTTTCCTTTGTCATTGATTTTAGTTCTAGTTAGTTTTGCATGCCCGTTAAATACTGTGATACATCTGACTCCAATGTATACAGTTGTATTGCCAACGAATTAAACTTAAATATAGATAATGATTTAAATGTTGTAAATTGTCTCCCCTTTCAAGAAGTTAATAATGAAGATTTTGAACGATTATTCTCACCTGTAAATCAATATGATGTCTTTCTAAATGGCTTTAATTTTGAAGATGAAAGTTTGAATGAAAATGAAGAAGACACACATTCAAATCCTCCTGTAAGGTATTATTTATCCTCTGAATTTAATGAAATTATAGATAATTCAGTTAATCAAAACTTTAGCATAATTCATTTTAATGCCCGAAGTATGTTTCGTAATTTTGAAGAAATACATGCCTATCTTTCTAATATTCAATATCAATTCTCAGTCATAGGAATATCAGAGACATGGATTAATTCCAATTCACATGTTCCTTTTGTAATAGAAGGTTATACATTTGTGCATGTTGACCGTCCGTCCGGACGTGGTGGTGGAGTTGGTCTATTTATTCGAAAGGACTTGAATTATAAACTTGTCCAGTTCTCTGAACAATGCGAAGGTGTTGATTGTTTATGTATAGAAATAGATTGCAAAACATCTACAAATATTGTTGTAGCGATTATTTATCGTCAACCTAAATCAAACGTCATTCAGTTTTCTTCTTTCTTTGATAAATTAATGAATTATAATGAAATAAAAAATAAACGTGCATATTTAATGGGCGACTTGAATATTGATTTGATGAAGAAATACACAAACTCGCAAATATTCGATTTTATCAATACAGTCGCATCATCTGGTTTTTATCCTATAATAAATAGACCAACCCGTGTTAATTCAAGGTCAGCAACAAATATTGATAATATTTATACGAACGTCTTTTGTAGCTCCATTATTTCCGGTATTTTTGTAACAGACATAACAGACCATTTTCCTATTTTTTATATTTCACACCTTTTAGACAGGGTAAATAACAGTAAATCAAAGTCATTCTCATTTAGAAAAGTCACTATTGAAAATTGTAATAGGCTGAGTGTTGATCTTGCAAATGCTGATTGGTCTGAAGTATACCAGGAGAATGATACTGAAAGGGCCTATGATGTATTTTATGAAAAGTTTATTGGCTATTATAATGAACATTTTCCTGTACAAACTAAAAATATTAAAAAACGCAAACGAAATAGAAAACCGTGGGTATCTCTTGATATGTTAAAACTGATTAAAACGAAAAATAAATTGTATAAGAATTACTTGAAAAGATCGATTCAAGCCAACTATGATAAATACAAAAAGCTCCGTAATAATTATGGTCACAACTCGTTTACGCAGAGCAAAAAGGGATTATTATTTTTAAAAGTTTGACTCTGTAAAAAATAACTCTAAAAAAACATGGACACTTATTAATGAAATTTTAGGAAAGCAAAAGAGTGCTGTGGAAGAAGGAAAATCTTTTTGCCACAATGGTTCTTACATTAGTAATCTGGATGACATTGCGGAAAACTTTAATGAATATTTTGTGAACATTGGATCAAATATTGCTAATTGTATTGCAGAGGATGATAATGCAATTGATACATTTAATGTTTATATGGGCCAACCATCGCCACATATATTATTTTTTAAACCAGTTACAAAAGAAGAAATAATAGATATTGTAAAGTCAAATCTTAAATCTGGTAAAAGTTGTGGTTTTGATGAAATTGATTCAATAGTTGTGAAACATATAATACCTTTTATTGTTGAACCACTACTTTATATTTGTAATTCATCATTACGCACTGGTTGTGTTCCTTCTAAGATGAAGATATCTAAGGTTGTGCCAATTTTTAAAAAGGATGACCCGAGTCTTTTTTACAAATTATCGACCAATTTCAATTTTACCTTGTTTTTCTAAAATTTTGGAAAAGTTAGTTTTTAATAGATTATATGACTATTTATTGCAGCATAACTTTGTATATGATAGTCAGTATGGCTTCCGACAAAATTACTCAACAGACATGGCAGTCATTGAAATTCATGATAGAATAGTTAAAGAACTTAATGAAGGTAAAAGTGTTATTGGCGTATTCATGGACTTATCCAAGGCCTTTGACACCCTTTCACACGATATTTTATTACAAAAAATGCAGCATTATGGCATTAAAGGTCTTTCCTTAAAATGGTTTCAATCTTATTTATTACATCGACAACAATTTACAGTTTATAACTCACATAATTCGTCTTTCGGTAATATAAACACAGGTGTCCCTCAAGGGTCAATTCTTGGACCATTACTATTTTTAATTTATATTAATGATATTGTGAATTCTTGCCATGAATGTGACTTTATTTTGTATGCGGATGACACCTCACTCATTGCCTCTCATAATGATATTGAAGCTTTAGTTGAATCTTTGAATACAAGTCTTGCTCACATATCAGCATGGTTTAAATGTAATAAGCTCTCTTTAAATACTAGTAAAACCCAATGTGTTCTGTTTAAAAAGGGTGGTGTGCAATTTAATGTTGATGATATATTGTTGAAAATAGATGCAGTTCCTTTGAAATTCTATGATTCTGTTAAGTTTTTAGGTGTAGTATTAAATAGTAGTTTGTCTTGGAAGGATCACATTGATTTAGTACGCTTGAAGATTTCACGATTCATAGGGATTTTAAGTCGATTGAAGTATGAATTGCCTAGTAACATATTATTTCTTCTTTATAATGCTTATGTTTTGTCACACTTGTCGTATTGTAACTCAATATGGGGTAACACATATTCGAGCCATTTACATAAACTAATAATGTTACAAAAGAAAGCCATACGAGTATGTACGAAGTCCGAGTATACTGCTTCTACTTCCACATTATTTAAATTATTATATACTCTCAAATTACAAGATATAAATAAGATCCAAATTGCTTCGTTTATGCAACGTTTTCACTCTCAAACACTCTCCCCATATGTAATGAATATGTTTGTAAAAAATAGAAATATCCATAATTATAATACAAGATCTTGCAATCATTTTCACCGTTGGACGTATTTAAATAATAAATCAAAATACTCATTACGCCACACAGGCCCAATCCTTTGGAATAGTCTAAATTTAAGTAACTTTAATATTCAATTTAATAACTCATTTAAAAGGCAATATAAAAAATATTTGATTTGAAATTATTGATTTTTTTTGTTTTTGTTGTTTTTTCTGATTTTTTATTTTGTGTTTTGGTATATGATGATACAGTATTGTTGGTACTTGTTATTTCTTTGCAATATATATTTATACATTATTTAAATTGTAGGGTCGTACACTCTTACAAGCCTACCCTTGGCTTTTTACGTACGCCTCCTTTTCCATTCATTTTTACAATATTATTATGAAACTTATGTATTTATTTTTTGTACCATTCTTACTAAATGTTGTATATAATGCTATTGTGTTTTATATTTGATGTTGTTGTATTTTTATGAATTGGAATAAAGATTGAAATGGAACTGTCAAAATTGCTAGGAATTTGACTTTCTGATGAGATCAGAATCCTGAATGACGCAAGGTCCATTTGGAAGAACTCTATGCAGAAAACTTGTTTTTAGCGATATCTTACTATAATATTTAACCATCGTTAACCCTTCCAACATCAGCAGTAAGAAACCTTATTGTACTATACCCATTATTACATCGTTATCTGTTCATATCATAATACTTAGTGAGTAGAGCTCATGTGTGCACAAAAGTCCATCGCCATTTTAAGTGCAAATACGAAAATCGGCACAATTGGGTTTTGCAATCAGACATATTAATTTGGGATCCGCTGAAGGTTAAAAATGTCACACATAAAGCATCTGAACGTACAACTCTTCATCTTTAATGCGGTACAAACTAATTTAAAAATTGTTCATATAATAATATGTTGATATTTTGTTTCCGTACTATTTTTGTTTAAATACTGAACAGTACGTACTACTTCACTTCCATTCATAATTGTGTTATACAGAACACGACGAATCTTCGGACGATGACGAACATGCTGCTGCAGAAGTCACCTTTGGATCAGGTAATAATAAAACTTCTGCTGTGGCTTTTATTTTTGTTATGCGTTTCCTTTGACATGTACTGATGGTATACTTATCATCATTAATGATAACATATTAAACTAAATATTACTAATTAGAATGCATTAAACATATCAAAAGAATACTTCACTTCAATTAATATTGTACTATCGTTTGTGTAATACATGTACTTCGGAATAAGTGTTTAAAGATGAGATACTAAAATGAGCATTTTATACTACAAACTTTTATGTAATAGTAAATATATTATCCATTGCGGATATAGTATCGGAAATAATATCGCTAGTGATATTCGTTTGTCTCGCAATGTATGGTCAAAATACCGATTGTCTACATTAGATAATATCATTTGACAAAGTGTTGCAGCGGCACACGAAACGTCATGATCTTTAGATTCCTAGTTTGACCATACATTGCGAGACAAAAGAATATCACTAGCGATATTATTATTTTATGTAGTACACATGCTTAAGTGGTGAATAACAATCTTAATGGCTAAGCTAATTGGGTGCTGTTTTCATTCATATAATAATACCTAAAGGGTAACTTCAGTTTTGGTATAGAGGGCGCTGCACTACATACATTTGTGTGAGATAATGACAAACTGATTGTCAAATTTCAAAGAGCATATATACCATTATCACAAACTCAACATCACAACCAATTAATCAATGACATCTAACAAATGTTTTAATATTTCCCCTGTGTTTCTTACTCTTTTCAATGATAATCAATGCGCTTAATTCAACCAAACAATGCATCTTGTCTTCAGTCTATAGAAAACTATACAGTGCATCTGTGCATTTAAAAGTGCAGCTGATTATTTAAATTGTCATGATGAGTAAATAGATGACACATTGACACATTTTAACAATTTAAATTTCACGTAAAAAGATAATACAAGCATCAAATAAAATTTCAAATATAATGCCAATTCATATAATTTATGATTTCAATATTCGTTGTGGTTATGCATGCAAACAATATGGACGTGTACAGATGCCAATTAATTGCGCATGTTTATATATGCACAATACATGAGACCAGATTAAAAATGGCCGCCAACCTGTCTAAACCGACCACCTGTCTATAACGACCACTTTTCGCCGGTTCCTTGAGTGGTCGCTGTAGACAGGTTTGACTGTAGATACAAACTAAATAAAGAGAGTATCTTAATCAAACTAAGAGCAACTCTGGAATCTTGTACATAACTTTGTAGGCTTTCTCAACAAGTTTGCATTTGATTAAAAGCTCTAAAGACGAATATGAGAGGCTCCAAATCGCAAGAACATTACTTCCCATCTAGTGAAAGTCTCAGGGAAAAATAATACACATTATTTTGGCAAGGAAATAAACCAGAAAAACGGCGGCGAAACATGCCAATGGAATTTGGATTCCCTGCAGAACTATGTGCTGACTAATATTCCTGTTCCCGAAGCAGGTATTGGCAGGATGAACAATACTTGACAGTGACTACTGGAGCTGTGCTCCTACCTATACCTTTCGGTGACCATCACATTATTTTCCATTTAGCCTACACACAGTGTATTTTGGACGCACTCGAGAGCCTGCTGGGCCTGATTATTACTATTCTATCTTCACTGAATTGCGTCCTGGTCACATACACACAGTGATGACTGTGTGACTAATCACTCTCTTGTTGGTTGTGAGGTTCGTCTACAGAACGTAAGCAGACATTACTCGAAGCAGAAGACTCGTCAACACGGTTATGACATCTATCCCGGACATGTCAGAGCGCTTCGCGAACATCATTAGTAGGGCCTATCTGGACTGCCCTACATACAGGGCTGAATACAAATGGAACTATAATGCTTTAAGCAATCATCGCAACTAAGCATGCAGCTCAACAGCAAGAATATACATCGGACGTGACACTCGCCCCCCTTAGAAAAGCTGGGGGGAGGCAGGAAGTGAAATCTCGCAAAATGGCTCAATGCATTTAATTTACGAGTGCATCACTGTGTTGACCCGTTTTCTGAAAGTTAACTTTCTATTGAACATTGCCAGCGTTTCCATTTATCAAGATCATTGAAATTGGTATCATTCTAATGGAAATGATCTCTTCTCTACGATGGCATAGTATTCGTAATGATTATGCAAATAGGGTGTGTGCAGCGAACCGGAATATGGAGATGGGTTGAGTGTGAAATCAGACAAAAAATTGACAAGTTGACAAAAGATCGGCGCTAGTTCACTATTGTACCCGCACTCCGGTGTCGGCACGCTAGGCCGCTAGCTGCCCGTGACGCGCTCGTGAAGAGTACCCTTCGAAACAAAAATATAACGCACCCAAAATCAACTAAATCTTTGACAATTGTTAGTCCTAACCCTATATAATCCTAACTAAACCCCTAACCCTAACCCTAATTTGGTGGCTATAGGTCAGATTAATGGCTATAGGTCAGATTAATGGCTATAGGTCAGATTTAGTGGCTATAACTTGGCTACATAAGACATACAGTATAGCAGTGGTGGGGCCTAATTAGTAATAGTAATAACGATATAGCTATTAATCTGACCTATAGCCATTAATCTGACCTATAGCCACCAAATTAGGGTTAGGGTTAGGGGTTTAGTTAGGGTTATATAGGGTTAGGACTAACAATTGTCGAAGATTTAGTTGATTTTGGGTGCGTTATAATTTCTTTTCGAAGGGTACTCTTCACGAGCGCGTCACGGGCAGCTAGCGGCCTAGCGTGCCGACACCGGAGTGCGGGTACAATAGTGAACCAGCGCCAAAAGATCAGAGCGTTGCATCCCTTTCTGAGCTTTGGGGAAGATTTTTGAGCATTTTAAATCAAATATTCATGATTAAATTTTATATCGACGGAAATCCGAACAACTCTTCTGTAAGAAAATGTGAAATTTATAATGATTTTATTAAAGGGCGGCTGCAGGGAGATGATTGTGGGGGAGCCTCAAAATTGACCCATTTCAAAACGCTCTGATGTTGTGTCGGTGTCTTTTACCATTGTTTGGAGGGTATAATGCGACTTGAATGAGTTGGCCATGAACGAGAAGAATTCAATTGAAAAAAAGCATGAATAGTGATTCAGTTGTGTTTCTACAGCTTGTTTAATGATTGGAGATTGCATATTCGTCCAATATGAGTACTCTCATGAACATCATGCCAAGATTGAACAACATTGAAAGGGCCCGTGCGATTGGGCAAATCGAAGCCGGTGTTCTTAAAGGAATGGGATGTCATCCCAAATGACAGATTGATGAGACTGGTGGACAAGCATGAGAAGGAGGTGCCAGGCTGTCGTAGCTGCATTTGGATCTTGAACTCGCTATTGAATACAAAAAAAACAGAAACAGTAACGCAAAGCCTGAAATAGTGATTTGTTTGGTCTCGTTATCGGTCGAGTTTTTAAATTCTGTTGATATGCTTGTGTAGTGGTTGTACGATTGTTTGGCTGTTTGAGTTGAATTTAGCGTGGTAACAATTGTTCTTGGTTCAAATTAAAATTTGATAAATCAAATGACATCATTTATCACCAAAAAAAATCAAATTCCCACCAAACAATGGTAAAATACACCGACACCAAATCAGAGCGTTTTGAAACGGCTCACTTTTGAGGCTCCCCCACATTCATCTCTCTGCAGCCGCCTTTTAACAAAATCATTATAAATTTCACATTTTCATACGGAAGAGGTGTTGGGGTTTCTGTTGATATTTAATCATGAATATTTGATTTAAAATGCTAAAAAATCCTCCCAAAAGCTCGAAAAAGGATGCAACGCTCCATATTTTTTGTCTGATTTCACACTCGACCCATCTCGATATTCCGGTTCGCTGCACATACCCCATTTGCATAATCATTACGATTAATATGCCATCGTAAAGAAGAGATTATTTCCAATAAAATGGTTTTAAATTCAATGATTTTGATGAATAGAAAGGGTGGAAATATTAAAAGAAAGTTAACATTCAGAAAACTGGTCAACACTGTCATGCACTCGTAAGTGCATCGAGCCATTTTGCGACATTTAACTTCCTGCCTCCCCCCATTCTCTGGGCTACTACAATCGCTCCAATTGCATAATCACTACACATAATGCACCGTTTGAAAGGTATATAATGAGGCTTTATTGTGACACCAATTTCGAGTATGCTAATTAAACAATACGAGAGATATGATCGATGAAACTAGAGTTTCCGAAAATGTTTTGAGGGGTTTATTTGTTCCGCTAAATATGGAAGTTCAACATATCTATGAAACATTATATCGGTTGATATTTCCAATTACAAACTGAATATTATGTTAATTCAATCTGAGATATGTGAATTGTGAATAAATTGTTTGCATTTTGTTTCTAATTCTATCACAAGAAGATTCAAGTACCAAATCTAGAACTCGCCCATCTGACAAAGTTGACGATGAGATACTAAGACTCCTCCGAGATAAAGGAACCACACCATCTGGCGAGAAGGATAAGCAACCACTCACTTTCACCATTTGGGACTATGCAGGGCATGAAACATATTACTCAACTCATCAGGTAATGTTATGGAATTGTCATGTTCTTGTATTACATTTGACTTTAATTTGCCACGTCGTTCTAAAGATATCGCGATAACGAGTAAATTTCGCATATATAATGAGCTTTTATTATTAAAATGGATCTTGTAACTTTGTTGACAAGTAACAAAAAGTGATGAGTGATTAATAAAATGTATACTGGTATAATATGCCCACAAAGTATTGTGTAAAAATGTCACGTTAATTAGATGTTTTGGCTGAAATATGAGCAAAACAGCGAAGTGATATTCACTAACATTGCAGTTACTTTGTACACAGATGAAATTATCCCGTTGACAAATTTATACAAACACACTTCTATCGTAAATATCTGAAAATCTGAAAACCGAAACCTGTCCCGTGTTTTTATTGTTGATATGAAGATGATTTGAAGAGCTGAGAGAACCACTAAAGATCTAAGTAACGTTTGATGATTCGGGCAATGTTACTAAGTCTCTGTAATCATAATTACATGCATTAACAAACCTAAATTCAATTGAATTTAACATTTGATCTCAGAGTATTTTAAAATTGCGAAGCTGAAACATAAATGCACATCATGTTAGCTGCAAGGAGGCTGTTTTTTTTTTTATTTACATCAGCCCTTAATCCCTAAACTGCGCTATTTATAAACTCTTAGGAGGACGATTTAAAAATAATTCATTTCCCAACTATGTTACATTTTATAAGGAACATTTATATTTAAACAAAAGATATGGAAATCAGTAAACAAAAATGTTTTGTTTGATGGTAGGCAAAAGTTTCTTTTTATACGCAATCAGCATCGTCTATTTTCTTTTCTAATGGATATGTGCGGCAGATTTAATCAAAGAAAAGTAACGATGACAGGTACCTACCTTTAAATATATCTCTGACACTGAACAACACAATCTTCATTGGCGTTCCCAGGCCCGTGGGTCAATCATATTTTGGTGCACATTTTAAAGCTGTATGAGCGCTACAAGATACAATCAATACCATTCTCAAATGTCACCTTAGGCTTTTGTACATAATGATACAAACACAGACAATGATTTCATTCTGACATCTTTATAGTACAGTAGATGCTTGTGTCTAAGTAATTAATTTGTGTGGAACAAAAAACATTTCTTTATTACCATGATATTTTAAGACAAGACATTTCTATGTTTTAGGGTCCCATTTCGTATTAAAAGTACTTAAAAGTGACCTTTATATAGTGTGTTTTTATGATATGAGGAGTATTCTACTACCGGCATGATTCTGGGTCTAAGTGATATGTCACTTTTATAATGGAGTAGACATATTGATTTTAAACCCCATACCCAGCTAGCCACCTGACGTCGGGCCGATGTCGAAAGTTGTTGGCCGGATGTCGGCATAACGCGGTTGGCTCGAAGTTAAAATTTCCGCCAGCCCAACATCGTCACCACGTCATTTTGTGATACGTCAATTTCTGACAATGGCCCAACATTAACTTATGACATTGGACCAACATAACATTATGATGTGGGCGCGAGGTTAAAATGTCCGCTAGCCCAACATTGTCCCAACATCATTTTGTGATGTCGGGCAAATGTCAATTTCCGACAATGGCCCAACACCAAATCCTGACATAGGACAGATATCAAATTCTGATGTGGGCTCGACGTTAAAATGTCCGCCAGCCCAACATCGTCACCACGTCATTTTGTGATACGTCAATTTCTGACAATGGCCCAACATCAACTCATGACATTGGACCAACATAAAATTATGATGTGGGCGCGAGGTTAAAATGTCCGCTAGCCCAACATTGTCCCAACATCATGTTGTGATGTCGGATAAATGTCAATTTCCGACAATGGCCCAACACCAAATCCTGACATAGGACAGATATCAAATTCTGATGTGGGCTCGACGTTAAAATGTCCGCCAGCCCAACATTGTCACCACGTCATTTTGTGATATTGGCATAACTTCAATTTCCGACAATGGCCCAACATCAACTCATGACATTGGACCAACATAACATCATGATATGGGCGCGAAGTTAAAATGTCCACTAGCCCAACATTGTCACAACATCATTTTGTGATGTTGGCCCAACGTCAATTTCCGCCAATGGCCCAATATCAAATCCTGACGTTGGGCCAACATCAAATTCTGACGTTGGCCCGACATTACAATGTCCGCCAGCCCGACATTAGCCCAACGTTATTTGTTATTGTTGGCCCAACATAAAATCTTGACGTTGGCCCAACATCAAATCTTGACGTTCGCCCGATGTTTGAATGTCCGCTAACCCAACATTGGCCCAACGTCATTTTTTGATGCTGGACCAACATCATAATTTGACAATGGCCCAATGTCATTAATATGACATCTCCAATAAGAGGTCGACCTAATATAGCGCCGATGTTGGGACTGGTATCAATTAAAGAGGTCGCTACCCAGCTAGCCACCTGACGTTGTGCCAACATTGGGCCAATGTAAAAAGTCGTTTTAAGACGACGTTGGGCCTACATTAAAAATCCGACGTCGCCGCGACGTAAAAATGTCCGCCAGCCCAACATCAGCGCGGCGTTTTTTTTTTTAATGATGGCCAGACGTCATTTTGCGATTTCGACCCAACATCAATTATTCAGTCAGTGGTCAGTCATGGTTGTGAAATTAATGTCGGGACAATGTTAGTAATGAGACAAGAATAGGACATCTCAATTTTGACGTCAAACCGAAATCCTACGACGTCAGAATGGGCAGCAGTGAATCAAGTCGGCTAATAGTGATTAAGTTGATGTTGAGCCGATGTCAATGATCCGACATGAATATGACATCTCAATGATGACGTCAATGCGATATCCTGCCGATGTCAGAACTGACAGCAATGAAACAAGTCGGCAAATGATCATAAAAGTGATGTTGCGCCGATGTCAATAGTCGGACATGAATATGCCATCTCCAATATGACGTCGGGCTAATATCGCGCCGATGTCGGAAAAGATAGCAATTAAGGAGGTCGGTAAATGGTAGTAAAATTGATATCGGTCCGATGTTATTAATTAGACATGAATGTGATAAATATGTCAGGCTGATGTTAGAACTGGCAGCAATGAAACAAGCCGGCAAATGGTCGCCAGTTCCGACATCGGTACAACATTGACCCAACGTCATATTTGAGCGGTCATATTTATGTATATTTAATAACATAAGCCCAACATCAATTTTGCAATCTTTGACTGACCTCTTAATTTGCTACCAGTTCCAACATCTGCGCGATATTAGCCCGACGTCATATTTGAGATCTCTTATTCATGTCGGATTAATGACATTGGCACAACATCAGTTTAATGACCATTTGCCGACTTGTTTAATTGCTGTCAGTTCTGACATCGGCAGGATATCGCTTTGGCGTCATCATATAGATATGTCATATTGAGGTCCAATTAATAACATTGGCCAGACATCAATTTCACAACCATGTACCGACTTCTTAAATTGCTACCAGATACAACATCATCACAATATCGGACTGACGTCATAGTAGATGTCATATTTATGTAGGAGTAATGACATCCGCCCGACATCTATTTCACAACCTTTTACCCACCTTTAAAATGTCGTAAAGTTCCGACATCTGTGCGGTATAGGCCCAAAGTCATATTTTGGATGTCATATTTATGTCTAATGAATAACTGTGAACCGACATCAATTTCACAACATTTTACCGACCCCTTAAATTTCTGACAGTTTCAACATCGGCGCGATATTAGCCCGACGTCATAATATTGTACATGTCATATTAATGTCGGAATATTGACATCGGCTAAACATCGATTGCATGACTATTTAATGATTAGTTTTATTGGTGCCATTTATGACATCGGCAGGATATCGTTTGGCGTCATAATTGAGATGTCATATGGATGTCCAATCAAAACATTGGTCCGACATCAATGTTACAACCATTTACCGACCTCTTTAATTGCTACCAGTTCCAACATCGGCGCGAAATTATCCCGACGTCATATTGGAGATGACATATTCATGTCAGAATATTGACATAGGCTGAACATCAATTTCATGACTATTTGCCGACTCGTGTCATTGCTGCCAATTCTGACATCGGCGCGATATCGGCTTGACGTCATATTTGTGATGTCATATTGATGCCCAATTAATAACATCCGTCCGACATCAATTCCACAACCATATACCGACCTCTTAAAATGATATATTCCGACATCGGTACAACATTGGCCCAACGTCATATTTGAGATGTCATATTCATGTTGGTTTATTGACATCGGCCCAACATTAATATTACAACCCTCTATCGAGCTTTTTAATTCGTATCAGTTTCGGCATTGGTGCGATTTTAGCGCGACTTTTTATTTGAGACGTATTTTTTTCGTCAGCTTAATGACATCGGCACGACATTCAACTACAACCATTTTCCGACTTATTTCATTTCCAAAACCTCCAACTTAAATTCGACGTTGGCGTAATGTTGGCGCGACGTCTGTTTGCCGACCGCGATCTTGCCGACACCGGTCCGACGTCAGTTAGCTAGCTGGATACTTATAATATTTTTGTTAACTTGCTTTGAGAATCTTGAATGAATTGAATTTCGTTTGATCGATTACAAAAATTAGTAATTCAAAAGTTAAAAAAAAAGAAGTATTGCTATCGGGGAATTCATGATCGATTATAAGCGATCGTAAGTGAAATGAAAATTTTCGATTTTTTGGAATTATTTATATTAAAAAATATACTTTTGTCATGTCCTTGCTGCTGTATATAATTTAGAAGGATATAAAAGAATATAAATAACACCTTTAAATAGTGTTATGAATATGATTTGAAGGTGGATTATTTCAGATTCAACGCTCTGCAAATACTAACCATTACAAAACATACATGCTAAGAAGAGGAGTATATATATTATACCGATTGCGACCTATGTTTGTAGGACGATAGGATGATGTTTGTAGGACGATAGGATGATAGGTTTAGGAGTAGGCAATAGGTGTAGGAATAGGATATTTATAGAATTATGATAGAATTATGATTTATTTATGAATGAATGTGTGTGAAGGTTAAACAAAAAGCATGGATCGGACGTGGAATCTATGCATGTTTTCCAATTTCTTTTTACGTTTTTGATGTTGGTCCTACGTTGGCCATTTGACATTGGGCCATTGTCAAATTTGGATGTTGGTCCAGCATCAGAAAATGACGTTGGGCCAATGTTGGGTTAGCGGACATTCAAACGTCGGGGGAACGTCAAGATTTGATGTTGGGCCAACGTCAAGATTTGATGTTGGGCCAACAATAAAAAATAACGTTAGACTAATGTCAGGCTGGCGGACATTTTAATGTCGGGCCAACGTCAGAATTTGATGTTGGCCCAAGGTCAGGATTTGATATTGGGCCATTGGCGGAAATTGACGTTGGGCCAACATCACAGAATGATTTCGTGACAACGTTGGGCTAGCGGACATTTTAACCTCGAGCCGACATCATAATGTTATGTTGGTCCAATGTCCAATGTCATCGACATTGGGCCATTGTCAATAATTGATGTTGGGCCGAAATCGCAAAATGACGTTGGGCCAGCATTATAAAAAGACGCCGAGCTGATGTTGGGCTGGCGGACATTTTCACGTCGCGGGGACGTCGCATGTCGCATGTCGGCCCAACGTCCTCTTAAAACGAATTTTACATCGGCCCAACGTTGGCACGACGTCAGGTGGCTAGCTGGGTATGCATGGTTTGTCCATAAAACTGTAATATATACATTCAAGCAATGTTTTTTTTTATGTCGTTGATTGGAATATTGGAATTGATTTGACGCCATTTTACTTGAACTGTTTGTGTACAGTAGTAGTCAAATAGAAATATGATAGGATTAATCTACAAACTAAGATGCAAGTAAACATTTCTCTCTCTCCAGGTATTCCTGACATGGAGAGCTATCTACATTCTGGCATTTGATCTAAGCAAGGGTCTTGATGATGGGGTTGAATATGACGATATGAGTGATAAGGTAAAGTAGGTTTTACAGTAAATGTTGGTTCTTGTTCGCTCTTTATCTGCATGCAAACCCCTCAAAAAAATTCCACTTACTACATACACTGCAATATACCGAACACAAAAAGTAACTACCCCTCTAAACAACAGCTCATAATTTCATAACCAAGAATCGTTTCAAGATTTTGATCCGCCAAAATATTGCTATGGTAGTTAACTATGGTTGAAAACAGTATGTACAAATGAAAGGTGACCATTAATCCATGGTTGAGTAAGCAGACATAGAGAAAAATAATAGTCATATTTCAAAATTCGCAAAAATTGTATTATTATTGAAGTTTATTGAGTATTGAGAAATTTCTCATTGCACTGTTTTACAATTGCAAGTAATGCTTTTAATCACATGTGCCATAACAAAATTAAAATGGATGGACTTTCAATCAGCATTATTTCATAAACCATAATGAATGCATTCAGCCACATGAGATGTTTCACATCAATGAAAAGGCACGCGCAAGTTCTTGTGACTTTTGAAAGTGGGTAATTTTGTCTTTAACCTGTGCTCATTCAGCCATGAAGTGATGGATTTTCTGATTTTCACATGAAATATTCATTAAAGCTGTAGGAAAATTATGGTTAAATTATAGCATGAGACAATTTGTTTACGGGGGTAGTTACATTTTGTGTTCGGTTTAGTTATGTAAAGTTGTGTAGTTGCGTTGTTTATAATAGTACACAACCTTCCACATCTATGGCTCGTAATGATAGTACTCAACTTTAAAATGTAAAAGCTAATTTGCAGTGTAGTTTCCTACAGTTTAGTATAAACAAATAAATGGGTTTATCCCACAGTGATGGCCAATTAGTTATGACAATGAAATAATGGAATATTCAGTAAACTTAACTGTGGGGCTAAGTCAAAATAGAAATGTTGCATCGTCTACTTTTTGTATAGTGACTGAATTATCTTACCTTTGTAATTTGGTCATGTACCATGCAAAGCTTTCTAGCCTCGTTTTCGCATCCATTGGCATCCATTTTCTGTGTGTTGTTCTTTTTTGTATTAACGTACTTGCTAATTTAATAATTATCCAAGGTAGTATTATCATTTTACAAGCTTTGCTTTGAAGTGGTTCACCCTTTTTCCAATATATATTCGGGGTTTTTTAATACGATTTCCATTAATATGTTTTTTTCTGTTGGAAATGAGAAATACAATTTAGACATTATAATAAGAAGAAAAAAAGTGTATGTTGCTGTTGAATTTATTTTGTTTCTTTTACTGTTTTATTGTTGTTTTTTTAAACCAGGATGTCGTATTTTATGTTTGGATGTAATTGCTTTCAGTGTTTGTTTACGTTTTTCGAACTACTCAACTACATTTATTATCACCCCAATATTAAAAACCCAATTCTACAATGGAAGCAAGAACCTCGTTTATCTCGTATTAGGAAAATATATGTTATAATATGTTTTTTATAGTCCTTGAGCGGTTTAGCGCAGTATTCATTCGCTCCTGAGTAATCGTGAACATTGGGGGAATTGAAGTTCATTAATGCCCCATGACTTTACCCTTGATGGGTAAAACGCGTCGATAACGCATTTTAGTGCTATGATCATAATACTGTATAGGCCATGTATGAAGGTCGCTTAAACGATAACCAACAGGGTACGTAATTGCAACAAGAAAATACAAAAAGAAAAAAGGAAAAAACGCTAACATGGACGAAAACGGGACAAGAAAGACATGTACGGAACACGACAAATAAAGGTACAGACAGTCACATTGCAAGACATAGACAATGGAACATTTCACTTTACACTTGTCTCCATATTTAGGTGAAAATCGAAGAAAAAAATGAACTCCTTATGTTTAATTTGTTTTCCTTGTGGGCCAACCTTGTTCAAGTTTAACCAGGGGTGGTATTCTTTAAGTTCATCCTAGAGTTGATCTAAGGAGTTGCTCTTAAGATCAACTCTAAGAGCTCCCTAAGGTGTGCATAAGTTGTATTCTGTAAGTTGCTCTTAAGACGATCTTAGCATGAATAATGAATAACTAATTAGCTCATAAATATTCATGAGCCACGCCCATTAATAACCATTCGACCAATCATCGTCTTTGTTTTCATTCATGAACAACTAATAATTTTGCAGAATTGTCAAATGGATACCACGTGGCCACATCACTATTGATTGATTGATTGATTGATTGATTGATTGATTGATTGATTGATTGCAAAGTATATTACATTACTACAACATCTTTTAACAGTATGACAGCAATCATATTACTCATTTAAACAAACTTCAGTTAATAAAGAAATGTGTAATTGAACAAACTGTCATAGAAAATAAATACAAGTTTAAGCGTCCTTTATTTCCTTGAGATGGAATTGAGATGTAATTGAGATGTAATATTATCTGCTTATCAATAAGTGTTTGAAGAAAATATTTGTTCATATTTATTGTTACATGTTTTAAATACGGACACGTATACAATTTATTGCTTAAATAGCTCAAGGAGCAATAATGAAAACGTGCATTTATGACATCAATATAAGTAAATTTCAGTCAATTATGATGTTACTGAGCAATATAGATGGTACATGAAAGTGCGTTGCGAAAACTTCAGCAGAGATGAGAAAAGTATTCTCATCAGGGAAGTTGTAGATAGGAGGAGCATCATACAGGGAGAATTTTCTTCTACTTTTTTAATTGCCTTTGCGATTGAGCTGCTCCTGCCGCCGCAGAAATTGATATAACAATAATTCGTCGGCCATTTTGATCACGCGTTCTAAACACAACAAAAAAAAGTAAGTCCCCCCTAATCAAAATAGCGTAACTTTACAGAAAAAACGTTTTGAGCAAAATAACTTGGCAGAATTGTTTCTACACTTATTGACTAACTTCTCTGTGAAAATGAAATTGGTCCGTCAAGTCATGCATGAGTGAGCACACATTAAAGGCAAAATTGTCACTTTTCAAAGGTCAAAAGAGTAAAAAAAATACAATTTTGCATTTAATGTGTGCTCACTCGTGCATGACTTGACGGACCAATTTCATTTTCACACATAAGTTAGTCAATAGGTGTAGAAACAATCCTGCAAAGTTATTTTGCCTAAAACCCTTTTGTTAAAAAGTTACGTTATTTTGATTAGGGGATGACTTACTTTTTTGTTGGGTTTATTTCAACAATACTGATCAATAAAACCCAACAAAAAAATTAAGTCCCACCAATCAAAATAACGTAACTCTTTAACGAAAAAGGTTTAAGCAAAGTTCTATGAAAATGAGATTGATCCGTGAGTGAGCACACGTTAAACGCAAAATTGTCACTTTTTGACTCTTGTGACTCTTTAAAAGTGACAATTTTGCCTTTAATGTGTGCTCACTCATCCATGACTTGACGGATCAACCTCATTTTCACAGAGAAGTTAGTCAATAAGTGTAGAAACCATTCTGCCAAGTTATTTTGCTCAAAACCTTTTCATTAAAAAGTTACGTTGTTTTGATTAGGGGGGACTTACTATTTTTGCTGTGTTTAATTCAAACTAAGACTGGTTGTAGGCAGTCTTAAGTTAAGATCAAAAAGTTTATCTTTATCTATAGAATACGTCTTATCTTAGGATGCTTATTTGCATATATTTGCATATTCGAAAAGTTGCTCTTAAGATAAGATCAACTTTTCAGAGTTGGTCTTAATAGCAACTCTAAGAGCAACTTACAGAATACCAAAGTTGATCTTAAGATCAACTTCAACTCCAAAGATCCTCACAGAATACCACCCCAGGTAATTTAAAACTCTCGCAAACATTTCCGCAATTCAAGTTTGAGCGTTGATAAAATGGTCGTATTCTTATTTGATATAATTGACAAGCCTATTTATTTCCCCTTACATCGATGCCTCATTGTCATGATTATGTAATTATGGAGTCTGCATAGATCTAAATATGAAGCCGTTTCAAAAGCGAAATATCGCAAAAAAAAACGTTATTGTCAATGTGAATCTTCATTTGTTTGGAGATCTATTTCGAATGATCGCACAACAACAATGCGTTTTGACTTGGCCAAATATTTATGTGTAGTGCGCATTGGATAATGACATAGCAATTAGATTGGGGGGTATCAATGTACTAAAAAATACACAGGCTTTTCAATGATATCACATTCGTGTAAGATAATATGGGGACAAGAGAGATATGGACGCACAAACTTGAATTGTAGATCTTTTTGTGAGAGATTTATAACAAGGTGTGTGTAAGTTGTGTGTAATTCGCAGATATTATTATGATCAACAAAGTATGAAATGACAAGATGTTATGACAAAATATGCGCTGAAAATGGGTGTAACGTACACCCTTCTTTGGACGACATGACATGGCCATTAGATGGCTGTATTTATATAACGCACATATTATCATAATTGTCATCAGCAGCATATATCTTTAATGTCAATTGTTTTCGATTTTGAAATGTCCTTTAAGTATCACCAATTTTAACATATTGAATATGAATTTGCGTTTGGGGGTATTAGACGCTTGATGGGTCAACGGGTCCTGTCACCAACCTCGACGTCATACATTCATGGATTTCTCTGATCGTGTCATACGCAAGACCACCTGCAGATGTCAAGGACCAGACTACCAAAGTTCCTTGTCCGCCGATTATAATCGTCGGTACTCACAAGGATAGTATTGATGGAACGGAAGATGAGAAAAGTGAACAGGTGACCCTAAATGCCCCTTGATTACCATGCATACACTGCCATATACTTCACATCAGATTTAACCCTGGGGCCCGTTTCATGAAAGGGTCTTATATTAACACCGTCTTAACTGTCACGTGACTGTGAATGATCTGCGGGCTTACTGATGGCGTTTTTTCCGATCACAAAGGACAGTTGAAGACGGTCGTAACATTGACCCTTTCATGAAACGGGCCCATGGTTCCCACATCCAAGCTGGGTAAAGAGGGTTGGGGGAGGGGGCACGTAGTTACAAAATCCTCATTCAAATTTAACATATAAATGCGCTCTTGATGATGCAGCATTTAAAAATGTGTTCGTTGGATCAGTTTGCATGTTGTGTTTGTGGAATGAAGATTATATCAGCGCTGGGAAAACAAACGAATAGATTATTATTGTGTAAATAGTATAAACACGGGTTTATATTAGCAATGTTGAACGTAGTACAGATTACAAATTCATGTTGAAAGATCAACGTGTACCGCTGAGATTGGGCTAAAATTTCACCACCTGTTTGCCCGGGTTATTCTGTTATAAGTACATGTTGCTACCCCAGTGCATCACATTCGTATGTAGCCTAGCTAATGCGGGATTATGTATAATTCATAATCCAAGTTGCGGTACAATGTGAATGGATCAATGGACACTCGCCTTCCGTTCATGACTTGTTCATCTTTAGACAATTATACAAACCAATTTCACACGGTAGATTACTTTTCAACTTAGACTTGTTACTTATAATACATGTAAAAAAGCATACGCAAAATAAAACAAATAACATTCCTTGTGTTTTTTTTCAAATGACTGACTAAATACATAATAAGCAAATAAAAAAAGCTGACGGCGTGCTCCGTGACCTTCGCACAGCACCGTGCGAAGAAACCTGGAACGTCGAGACTCTAAGCGATCCCGCTTTTGTAGGAATGTGCTAAACTGTAAACACTCGAACAGTTCGCGTGTGGCTTGATTTTCATGCGTTTTCCGGATAAATTAAAGCGGGGTTTTACGAATATTTAATTTCGAACATTTTACTGTTGAAATAGTAAATTTCAAAATTGTTTATTCTTTCACATTTTCAGCGATAAAAGTGTACTATATTTATTTGTATTTCGTTTGTTGGGCGTTACCATTTTCAACTTTTGATTTTTGTATTCTAAAATAACAATTGATGACAAAATGATTCTTGTAGTATTTCATCTATTTTAGGGTAGCAGATATTGCAATACATTACCATAATGGCAATTGTGTATTGTCTTAAAAACAAACCTGGGCCTTAGTGAAATTTTGATTTCAAAAATATTAATGTGTAACCCCACATAACGACAAAACAGAATATTCTTGAAGTAATATTTACATAATCATATTGTACTTTGCCATATAATGTAATCGTGGGGTCCTAGCGATATTACGTATATATTTTTTCTCCAAGTAGGTCAATATAATTTGATATCATTGTATGATATATGTTTCTCCTATTATTATTATTAGATCGAATCGGCATTTGAAACTATCAGACGCAGTCTGGAAGGTAAGCCTTACTGTGAGCATGTGATACCAGGGTACATCGCTGTGGAAAACAAACTAGGAGACAAGGACAGAGAGGTGAGACATTGCTACTATATTTTTTTTCTGGAAATATGTAGCCAGTAGAAACAAAGGACATTGATTGAAAATTACCGTATGTATTTAGCAATTCGCGTAGACAGTGCGCCCCAAAATATTTCACGTGCATGGTCCCCTTCCGAATCAGGCAGTTTCCAGATTTCTCAGAATTAATTATGGCTAGACACATAGTTTAATCACCCCTGTGCACGGCGTATTTCAATCTGAAATTATGACGAAAATGTAAACTCCTTGTTTCTGAACTTCGTGGCTCTGATACATCTCGTGTTTTTCTGACTTTAGATTCTGACGGAGAACACATTATGCATTGTTATGCCTTAATACCTTGTTAACTATGTTAACAAGGTTAGTACATTCAGCAGACTCTTAACCGATGCAGAACTTTCATACTTAACCTAACTGAAAAAGGAGGTTTCCTCTGAAAGAAAAATTCAATATAATTATTTTCAACCAATAACTTTGTTAAGATTTCCTTAACTAAGATATTCCATTCTTAGTTAGAATAAGTATGTGCAAACATACTTATTTAAAGGCAAAATAAAATTACCCTAGTTCACTCTACACAAAAGTAATAATTGCAGTTATATGAGAATTTAAGATTTTCAAATTGAAGTCCCTATAATACATGACCCACCAGAATCCCATATACAAAATGTTAAACAACAAAATGGCTGGAATTTCAGACATCATTGTTTCTAAAAGGGAAATTTATGAATTCTGCCGCATGAACTGCTTCAAATCAATGCACTAGCATGCGCAAGTTATTGCGACTCTTAAAATCGGGTCACTTCAGTCTTTAATATGTGGTCGTTCAGCCATGGAATGATGAAGTTCTCTGATTTTCACACATAATCATGATCAAAATAAGTGTAGAAATATTTGTATCAAGGTAGAAAGGTTAAACACTCTGATAAATTGTATATGGTGGAATATGCATATGCAGCATATTATAAATGATGATACAGTTGTATGTTTTTTGGGTGACGGCTTTATGTTAATTGAATTGAATTGAAGTTATGATGGTCTGAAATTTCGATGTTTGCGGTATTCCAGCTCGGGACAAATTCCAAACATTTATATGAAGCCTGACAATCCCTTAAATTACCGTGTAGTTATTTTCCTTAATATTGCCTCTTCCTGAACAGATCCAAATTCTGAGGGACAAAATCGTCGAGGTTGCCCTGGACGCGCCTTACATAGGAGAAGACATACCCCTAAGATGGATGAAATTTGAAAAGGAAATAATCAAACCGGGAGCCAAATTTCCAATACAAAATTTAGAAGAAGTAAGATAGGCCTACAACATATTCCACAACAAGTTTTTTTCTTAAACGAGATCAATTACATTTGCCTATTCCACCGATAGTTGCTCATAGTATATTTGCGTTAACTAGCAGAAGAAATGGTACGGGGGTGGTGCGGGTGGTGCGTAACTTACCAACAACGGGACTGAGATCAAGCAAGGCCGAGACCGAGACCACTGACTGAGAGTCATGTAAGCAAGGGGGGAGGGTGTCCAACAATTTTCGAGGCCGAGGCCGTGTTTTCCGGTTAAGTAATCATGGCCAATAGAAAGTGGACTCAAGACCGGTAGAAATGGCCCTAAGACGGGCAAAAAGTGGACCCCGCAAGTCTCACATACTCTCATAGCACTCATACTTCATCGAGGAGCTACATAACTGCCATATAAGCCACATATGAATCCGACCTAAGGCTACAACGCGTGAATGTATCGCTCTGCCTTTTTCAAAATCTGTGACAATCGGACATATCATTACGAAGTCAGGTGAAACTTTGGCCATGTATGCAAAGCCTAAAAATGTTTCATTTACGTGATCATATGTAACCTTATTTGCATAAATTGCAATGAGTATTTATACTGGTGAGTAAACAAATAGTTATTAACATATTAAATAAAGTTTACTTAATTAACAAGTGCGCAATGTATTTACGGTGGTTTGTAGGCCGGCCTTCATGAAGTAATTTTCTCGAGGTTGATTTAATTAATGCCGGGCGGACAAGAAAAGAAAAAAATAAGTCGAATATCTGCATCGTATTATTTGTTTGCAATTGATATGAACGAACATAGAGTTTTGGCCGTTTGCTGTGCTAAGATTAATTTCTCCTTTTTTAAAAATACTTTTGAAATTATATAATTAATACACCACCAGGTTCCCGTACACATTGGGTAAATTGAAAGTGGGATTCCTATTCTATTATCAAGGTTTTAACTGATCAGGATAGGATACCGAACTTATCCGCCCGTATTCTGATTATACCTGCACATGGCAAAGTCAATTTCAAGGACTTGCTATTACAGAAAGATGTAATTTTATATTTATCTTTTCAATTACTATAATTTGTTATCGAAATAGATGATACCTTTTTGGTTAATTTATTGTTTCAAGTAATAAACAAACCTGCATTTCTGCTGTTTTAGATAGTTCCCATTTCTTTGATATATTTGGCGTAATTGACATTGTACTTATATATTAAATGGATAGTTGAGTTTTGGTTTAGAGGCTCTACACAAAACAATTTGGGGTGAGATAATGAAAAACTGAGTGTCAAATTAAAAAAAACATACAATTTTAATGACAGAAACTTTATTTGATCAAAATCGGTTCAGAACTGGCTAAAATATTCATAAACAAAACCATTTGTAATAAATGTGGGGCCCCACAATTATTCAAAAGTTTTGAACCATCCGTAATTTTTTTTTAAATGCTTCCTCTTTAAAAAACAATTTACAATACATGGTTTGAGATTTTTTTTGAGTTTTTGATTATCTCTCTATCTAATCATTATTTCAACAAAACATCACATGCACAATATTTTATTTTAAATGGTTGAAACCGAGTGTTTGGACAGCGCCTTATTAAGTTTAAACGGCTCTTTTGTTAATGATTACAGGCTTTTGACTTAGTCATTTGTAATGTGTTATTCCTTTCGAGCATGGTGGAGTTATACATATTAGTTTATAATGTAATGGTGCAGGTTTTGTTTTAATGCTACAATTCAGTTTGACCAAAACTGTACTCTCTTTACCAGAACTCAAATATCCATGTAAGATGTATTATTGTGATATTCATACATATTTGTATTGTTCATATTAACCAGACAAAATACCAGGCAGTGATATGGCTATCCCACAATTAGATGAAAGTTATACCGAAATTGTAAAAAAAAATATTTAAAAACCCATCCATAGCGTGTCCCTCAATTATTAAACCCACGTTCTGCCACTTGAGTCAGTGCAAATAAACACACTTAAAATGATTAAAAAGTGTTCAATAATTTGCATCTGTCCAAAAGATCAAAAAAACTGCTGCGGAATTCGGCATTGGACGAGATATGATGACGATGCTGGCGTTCTACCATGATCTAGGACGAATCATCTACTTTGGTGATGTCAATGATGCCCTAGCTGATTTAGTCGTTTTAGATCCTCGGTGGCTCGTTGAGGTATTCAAGGAAGTCATCACCATCGGCACAGCATCGACAGAACAAATAGACACGACTCCCGAGGTAATGTTTCCCCTTCGGGATTAGGGTCTTACGCCCGATTACCATCATCCCCATTTTCACTGAAAAAGCAACAAAAATAAGTCACAAACACAGGTTATCAATATTTTACTGCCCGAAATTACGTACTTTTAAATATTTTTTCCCAACATGACATGTTTTTGCCAAAACGTTATATATGCATTGATATGCGAATATAATATGGTTATAATATGCGAATGTGATACGGTTATGATATGCGAATACGATAATATGATTTTACCCGAATACGTGTTTCACTACTACTATTGTTAATACTATTATTACTACTACTACTACTACTACTACTACTACTACTACTACTACTACTACTACTACTACTACTACTACTACTACTCCTACTACTCCTACTACTACTACTACTACTACTACTACTACTACTACTACTACTACTACTACTTCTACTACTACTACTACTCCTACTACTACTACTCCTACTACTACTACTACTACTACTACTACTACTACTACTACTACTACTCCTACTACTACTCCTACTACTCCTACTACTACTACTACTACTACTACTACTACTACTACTACTACTACTACTACTACTACTAATACTAATACTACTAATACTACTACTACTACTACTACTACTACTACTACTACTACTACTACTCCTACTACTCCTACTACTCCTACTACTACTACTACTACTACTACTACTATTACTACTACTACTGTACTACTACTACTATTACTACTACTACTACTACTACTACTTCTACTACTACTACTACTACTGAGGTGAAATGTAAATGATCGAGGTATAAATCTTGTTATATTATGTTGTATAAATAAATGTATAGACATTTTATTTATTAAAGGCAACATGCCACGAAAAAAAGTGTTTATAGGAATCGCATATATTTGTCCAACATGCTTTTATATATCAACCCATGTATGTTGAAATTTGAACCTACAATTGCAATCATTCTGTGCACGCGCCTTCGGAATAACCCTTGTTTACATAAGTTATTTACATAATAATACGGTTTTCTATCGTCACTCCATGTGTTCATTAAAGTGGACTTCCACACGATTTCAAGCTTCTAATGATTAAAATAAACACAATTTTGTATGAAAAAAGTATGATTGTGGGTTCTTATAATTGGCTTTGAAATTCTAATGACACAAATTCGCGAGCGAGCTTGTTCTATCCCACAATGCACCAATTTGTGACGTGCGACCCTCACTATGCGCCTTTCTATGTTTTTACACTGCAGCGAATGTGTTCTTTTGATCGGACCAATACAATGCTCGATCATGAATAGTTTAGTCCACGGTGCGCCACTCAACAGTGCCTTTGAGCATTACTGTATTGTTGAACCGTTTGAAAATTTCTTGCCTGCCCAAAATTGTAACACGTTTGGCTTTCATTGGAATTTGAATAGACACAAAGTCCTGTAAACGTGGTTATTGAATTATACTGGCTCTGCATGACCGGCTATTATGAATGACACATGCAGTGATCACAATGCAGTGGCACCGGATTCAAGCCTACTCAATAAATTGAGCAAAGTGAGGGTGCTACGTAAGGGTCTCATGATTGTGTGCAGTAAATTTAATTATTTCCTCAGAGTTAATGACATTAGAAAAAATCTCTTAGAAATCAATCAAAGAGAGTCAAATCCTGAAAGTATTCAAGCACATCCCTAGATTTATTTCCAATATACTGTATTTTGTTTAAACTCGTCCGGAATTCTCCTTTAATCAGGACGCCATACCATGCCATGGAATTTTAGAGGAAAGCTTCATCAACCGTGTTTGGAGTTTTACGGACGTTGTCAAAAAACAACTAGTAGAGCTCATGAAGATGCTGGATTTGATTTGCAACGATTCTGAAGTTCCTCTGAAGCGGTACTGTGTTCCATCACAACTGACTGCCAAAAGAACAAGGAGTACTGGCCAGATGGATTTATTCACATTCTACGTAGACCTGAACTATATGTTTCCTGGTAAGGTTGATGGGAACCATCACCCCAAACTTCTATCCTTTTAGATGTAATGTTATTTAAAACAAATTATAACATTGAAAAACACATATGTTTGGATCGGCAAGAAAAAGAATGTTGTCTATGACGTACGCGTGTTCCTTGATTATTTTTCTCCAAACGTACACGTGAATAGAATTGGCGCATTGGTAGATGTTTTGCGACTGTGCTCATAGGCGACGGAAGTATGGGCAAAACGCAATCCCCCCCCCCCCCCTAAACAAAATAAAAAATAAAATAAAATAAATAAAATAAAAAAAATCAAGCCATAAATTATTTGTGAAAGTTATACAAAGAATATAATTTTGGTAAGGTTAAAAATCGTAACAACTTTTCGTTTTGTCTGGTGAGAATGAGCAAAATGGAATTCGGGGAAAAGGACCCGGCCCTCTGGAAAAAAAACTGTGCCATGCTAATGAGCTTCATGTATCTCTTTGTTTTTTTTAAAGATTCCCCTTTGGCTTATGACGTATTGTTTGTCAAATTATTGGGAGAGGGGGAAGTAGAGCAATGTTCTTTACACAAGCGTTTTAAAGCTAAGTGGGAATGCAGATGACTTTACAATTGTGAACATCTTTATGATAGCAAAATATATTATAAATACATAATTTTGTAAAATGGTCAAACGTAACTAACCGAATATCGTCTTTTCAGAGCAAAAGTAAAACATTGTTGTTTTCAGTTTCGTGTGCTATGTGATATACGTACAAATAAAACAGGAGGGAAGAATTATATGTATGTACATTTACGGACGACTAAGAAATGCATACATCTCTGTGTCTCCCATGAAAGTTCAAGGCCCAAAAGGTGCCCCCTACTTAATTTACACACATGTACACAGCATCCACGTTATCTAAAATGAATGACAACATGATACAATTATTTGCCCCAAAATGAAATTAAATGCTCCAAACGGACTCATCAGGCATGACCGGCCATGCCGCGTTAAATTGTATACACCAAGTTTAAATTTGGCTGCACATTCGCGAAATCGATTGACCTTAAATGAACTTCTGTGTCTATTCACGGAAGCATAATATGTATGCGTATGCATGAATTCGCTTGCACTTATTCGGAATTGAAAGACCGATACCAACGATACAGCGGCAATGCGTGAATTCGAATGACCCGAATTTGATAACAAAAAAGTGTCAAATTGAGCCGGAAAATCTATACTACACGGCCTAGGCTATGGGCTAAGGCAGTGAAATCGCAGGCGCAGTTCAGTGCAGCGCAGGTAGCTAGCTAGTCAGCTATTAAGCATGCATGGGTAGCTAGTGGGGGGTGGAGGGGGGGGGTGGGTGGGAGAAAGGCATACAGGCCGGGGAATCATGGCTTTCCTTCGTCATATTAGCTGATTGATTTACCCTTTTTTTTCTTCTTTTTTTTACATGTTCAAACACATGCAGACACAAAATAATACATAGAAAAACGAACATGTTATTTTTATATTGCTCCGATGAGTATCAATAATGCTCAGAAAAAACGTTCAAAAATATCAAAACCTTTGGTATAACACGCACTAAAATATAGCAGTTTCTTCTCTCTGTACATGCCGTTTCGACACCAGAAATACAGTGTGAAATTATGCGGGTTCGAACTGTACCTGATGACCAAGGGTAATAATGCACCTCTGAATAGGTCACCTAGATACATAGCGCTCTATAAATGCTATATAGTATTATTATTATTTATGGTCTCGGCCAAGTCGCTTCACTCTGGTGTTAAAATGGGGTTCAATATATTTACGTTGTTTTTTTCTCTGACGAGTAAATGCTTGCATAGTACTAGTAATACTTTCATTTATTGCATGATCTTAAGTTTTAGTAAAGGTATCATTCGACTAATGTTGGTTTTTAATAAATCTACACTTTAAGCAAACTACTTTAAAAAGTATACTTGATGCTCCTTGTCATATTCCATAACAAAACCCACAACTAGCCTATGAAACCAAACAAGATTGTTCAATAAGTCTGGAATTACATAGCTGTTGTCGACAGATGAGCTGGTTAATTTAAGCACAATCACGCGAGTTTATCTAGTTGAGTAAGTAGACCAATACCAAAATTAGTCAATATCTACACCCTAACTCTACTACCTCTCTTAATAATGAACATTATATCCTTTTGAATTAAGATTGCACATTATTCTTAACAGATACGTTTTGATACTCAATTATGTTTTAATGCAATTTCTATCAATTCCGCAGTCGAACTGTTCTACCGTCTCATGTGTCGCTTGTCGCAAAAATATGGTCCTAAAGTAAAGCTCTTCCACCGCGAAATTTTCCTGAAAAGCAATGCCGTACTCATCAAGATGATTCCAAGCCAAGACCAGTTTGTCAAGGTATTTAAAGTATCATAAGTATTAGAGACGTCTTTATTACATGTGTCGCTTAAATTACACATTAATTACTTTTAGTGATATTTGCGGAAACCCGCGAGTTTTTGGTCTGATATTTTCTTTCAATTGGGGAGGGAATGACAGCGTTTATAATTATTTCCAACATGCATCAAGAATAGGAGGACATACTCGCTAGATGGCTGAAACCGTCTTCCCTTGTGCATGTTGTACAAATTCGGTCACCCTGTTCTAAAAGTTATATTTAAAACAATCTAGTATACGTTTATCATGTTCTTGTGAAACCCGCGGATGTATTCCCTTAAAGGGAACGATCATAGCTGGCTCTACATGCATTTAGTAAAATTGCACTCTTTACAGTATTTTTTTTTTTTCGATCGTGATCGGATACCTCCCCACCCCTTCCCTCCTGCCCCCATCTTTTTCTTGCCACTGACAAAATACTACATTTTGCCACACGTTGGCGCGATTACAGGTTAAACAAAGGACGGTCGGGGAGTCGCCAACATTTCGGAGGAAGGCGCAACTAAATTGGATCTCAGAGCTAACCGTATCAATAAAATAGATTTAAACTTTGCTTTGGCAACGAATATTTTTGGATCCAAACAACTCACTCGTAGTCAGGAGGTAGCAGTTAAATCCCCACCATAATCCGCTTGTGAATTGTTTGGCTCAAACATGCACTGATAATCCAGTTATTAACTTCGTCGGTGATGGGGAGGTAATTACATGTATACATTTAACTAGAAGTTGTATTAGTTACACGAACACATACATTTTACGGTTCTTTTCCATGTGGCGTTTTTACAGGTGGCGTTTCTGGACATGGCTGGTGGAGATGAAGATGCATATACAGAGAAGAGTCCAGATCATATGACGATCAAACAGGTAGTTCATGTAATATTCATTATTTTCCTAGAATAGTGACAAAAGGCTATAAAATAATTCACAATGAATATGTAGTTCAAGTATTGACTAATCTTCATATGTTACGCCTTTTTCACATGAAGTGACACCACATTGGAATAATCACGCGAAGTGATGAAGCTGTTGTATATCAAATTTAATTCAAGCATAGAAGATTAAAGGACGCTGACCAGAAATACATGATATGAATGAAAAATAGCAAATTAACATAAGTTTCGCCGTGAATCGAACCTGAGACATCATAGTTCAGTCAGGTCTGTCTATTTTTGCCAAGCAAAAACAAAAGGCAGCTGGTTTATATACAAAGTATCAGACAATTAAAATTACTTAACATATATTTTTTTGGAAATAAAATTCAATGTTTGATTAATCCGAACGCGATTAGAATTTCTATTAATTTGGACTTGAGTATCAAATCAAACTGGAAAGTCTTGATTGTATCCTTATAATTTATTGCTGATAATCTGCACTTCTATTACAATTTTGTTCGTTTTAATATTTATATGGACATGTTTACTTTTCTTCCCTTAACGGCAGATGCAATGTTTGTATTATGATGTGTCATTAATGTTCTTATTCAAGGTTATCCAAAAGGTATGTACTGAACTGAATGACCTGTGCACTGCCTGGATGGGAGACCGGTACCAAGGAAAGGTCATCTTTGACTGTCCTTATCAAGACTGCGAGTCGAGGTCGATCAGGCCATGTACTATCCACGGAAGCACTGAAAAGGACCTGAGAAGTATCTATGGTATAAACATTAAACCATATTTATAACCTCTTCTCTACTATTATGGGATCTATATAGGAACATTATCCAAATCCACAAACCATTTTAGTCCACAAACCTTTTTGGGGAAATCCAATGATTCTCAAATACCGTACTGTATTCGTATTACCATTTAAGCATGGAACGGGTCTCGGTTTTCCGAATTTCTCTTTCGTACTTGTTACACACATTTATGACTGGAGTGTTCAGACGTACACAACTCCCTTGGATAATTCAAACTATGTACCAAGTTAGTGTATCAATTTAGAAAATATAATTTTACATGTTTGCTCATTACACGGACATATGAAATACATCGACAATTAGTTGTTCACGCATCACTCCGTGGACACAATTATCAGATCTCAGAAATACACGTTTCATCGTTGGGCACGTAAAAAGACAAAATGACGGTATCGATTGTGAAAATCAATACTTTTTTTTTATAAGAAACGACATTTTATGCAGTTAGTTTTTCCAAATGCCAAAATCAGTAACTAGGTTTAGTGTCACTAAGTCGTTGTTTTAGTGTACGTTCGGATCTTATTATAATAGTTATTGTTCATGTCTCATTTTGTCTTTGTCACGTTTATTGCACGACGATATTATTCAAACGTTCGCAATGATAATCCACTTTGTACACAGGCTAATACTAATATACACGGGAATTTGCAGTAAGAGCGTACGTAAGAATGACAAAACGCGCTGCTATACGAGGTACGCGTTCAGTCGTGTTTAAGGGCCAGTCACATTTACGGTAGTGGACGTAGTTTAACGTATTGGAGGCTAACGTAGTTGAACGTAGTTGAAGATAGTTGAAAGTACCGGCATCCGTACCGTACCGTAATTGTCCGTGATGCTAACTTGCGCACAATGGCCGTACCACACAGCAGGCTGGCTGCATACTCATTGCGGAGTTGCTAAATATACCGTAGTGACGTTCTTGAGCGTAGTCTAGCGTAGTGGCTTCCGTAGTCTACCGTACTCAAGCGTAGTCAGACGTACCTCTCCGTGAGCGAGCAGCACCCGCATTACCGAAGTCTAGCGTAGTTTATCGTACTTGAACGTACTCATTCGTACTCGTCTGTGCTCATCACCGTACCTTAACGTAGTTCAACGTAATCTAACCTAGTTTAACGTACTTACACCACGTCTGACTCACATTAAATTACCTTACGGATCATTACGTCCACTACCATAAATGTGACCGGCCATTTACACCACGTCTGACCCACAGTAAGTTACCCCACGGATCACTACGTCCACCACCGTAAATGTGACCGGCCCTTTACCAAACTGGCAAAAGGGTAATTTCGTCGCCCCATCAGTTTAAAGGAGGGGGGTAATCCCGGCTTTGATTCAGGTTTATAGCTTTAAATATGTGCCTTTATTGATATACCACACTCTTTTTTTCAAAGAAATCCTTAAGTTGGGAAAAAAAGGTAAATTTCATGCAACTTTTTTGCTTTATTACGCATCGGCGTTCTATGCTCCTAAAAAAAGTCATTTATAGCAGAGCGGGAATGTGCGCACGTGTCACCCGATTCATGACATCACATGCAGACCGCAACGCGGAGGAATGTGCATTGTTTACATGCAGAGCCTATGACTTGCTTGTAAAACAAACTCGTTTTGCTTGTAAATTGAGGTTTTACTGAAAATGCTTAAGAATTGCTAAGAAATGAATTGTAGCAGGATGCAGCTACACATCTGAGTGTATATCGTCCATGATATAAACCTGAACAAATGTTTGCAAATATTGAAACAAATGGAAATAAAATCTCTGTGTCAACGTGAGTATTGCACTCAGCGTGTACGTCTATGACCGAGCTAACTGCGATTGCCTGCAGGTGACGTCACAAAGATGACGTCATTTTTTGTTCGCCCGGGACTCAGTTTTGTTTACGGGGGTTCTGAAAGTGAATTTACAAGTTAATTTTTTTATTTTACCGGGTTTTCCCACGAGGAAAACTATGTTTGTATTAGTAATCTTCGTGAAAATCTACCTTAGATACAGTAAAACCCAATTTTGAGGCAGTTTTCTTGTCACCATACCTTTAAATTGATTCAATTTGGAGCCTTATACAGATGTTGAAACCGATATGTCTTTGAGGAAAAGTCGTCAAAACATATTTCCTTTTTCATATGCGTGTTGATGCAAATGGCATTACTCGGTAGTTCGGGAAAAAAGGGCAAATATCATTTTGGCCTTTTGCAGCCGTAACGCGTGCAACATTTCCATTTTTGCTTTTCGATTTTTTTTTTTTTTTTCTCAAAGAGTAGTGTATATTTTGTATTTAGAAATGCATCATCGGATAGGTTTTTAACTACTCTATCGGAAACAAATGCACATACAAATATACATCTATATGTAACGACAGTGGCGAAGCGTGGTCAGACTGATTGGGGGGGGGGGGGGGGCACGCAAAATTATCGGGGGGGGCACACCTTATGTATGTCTTTGTTTTTTTCAAAAAATGGCCCCTTATGTTTTCTATTGTTTTTTTTATTATTGGGGGGGGGGGGCACAGGCACGTCCCCCCCCCCCCCCCCCCCCCGTAGCTACGCCACTGTGTAACGATAATATCGGCCATGTTGCCATTTTACTTGTCAAGCTACGATTTTGCCACCTCTTCATCGCTTTTGGACTAGTAGTCTATCAGGTTATGTAATGCAGCAATTTCTTTTGCTATAATCTTGGAAACACTTTTTAATTTGGTCTAAATACATTACTGATGATAAAAAGTGATGTTTTCATTTTTTATTTTTGGTCCCAGGGTGCATTTTGGCGATTTTAAAGATAATGAGCTAATTTGCATTTTTTTGAAATAAGGTCAGGGGTCATTTTCTATCTAGGAATAGTACAATCTATATTATAATAAGAGGACGGTGTTTGTGTCGGTCGTCAAGATTTGTCCAGAATTGGCTGTTTTTAAGCCATGTATTGGCAATAAATCGCGATGCAGCTTCTACCAGTTTGTTACGTGCGGGCGAAGAACAAACCCATAGTGCGTTTTTACTAACCTAAGGATACCTCAAACATAGAACAAGTTTGACAGCAAAATTATACCATACAGCACCGCACGTACGCAATGCACTGCAGCACTGGTACAGTACAAATATGTGACCGGCCTGCATGTATTGCGTACTATATGGGTACGGTATTCAAAGCGATGCGAAAGCGACGCGATCGCAATTTGATATTTTATTTTTGAAGCGAAACAAGACTGACGTTGATTATCTCCTTGTGGGAACATAATTTTGTATTTAGATAGTTATATGGTGTTCGTTGTTTTCAATTGTCAAATTCAGTATTTGGTCGGTAGCGAACAAGGGTGCGGAATGCTTCGACTCGACGTATTTACCCATACCAATGGCAAGACACGGCATACGTACGCTGCATGCGTGAGTGACTGACAGACGATCGGTGCATTTTTGTTTCATCATATACCGAGTGTTGTTTCAACACCATATTCGTAAAATTCGAAGGAAAACATTGGGGCCACCAAAATATGTTGTTCACTTGCACTTGAAAGTTGAAATATTGAGAAAGGCGTTTTGTAAATGTCTATTCGAAGTACATAAGTATTTATTTTTGTATTCAAGTATAAAAAGCTGTAGCCTACTTGTGCAAGAATTAGGGTTATTTTTCCTTGCCAATTCGTACAGGATTCGTAAAAGATTTTCTGAAAATAGTCGTACAAAATTTTTGAAGCCTAGACCGAAGAATGTTTCGACATTTTCGAGACTGAGACCAGGTCCAGTCCCAAATTGTCAAGGCCGAGACCAAGACTCATTGGGGGGGGGGGGGGGGGGGTAGTCGAAGAAAATCTTTGAAGCCGAGACCGAGAATTTTCGACATTTTTGAGAACGAGACCATGACCCATTGGATGAGAATCCTGTAATAAGCGAGGGGGGGAGAGGTGGTGGTCGTAGAAAATTTTCAAAGCCGAAACCAAAACTTTTTGACACTTTCGAGGCCGAGACCACGGTTCTTCGCACTTTTCGAGGCCGAGACCATCGATAATGACGGTCGAGACCGCTAAAATGTGGTCTCAAGACCAGTTAAGATTTGAAAAGGGGGGGGGGGTTTGAACCCCCCCCCCCCTGGGTACGCCGATGACTACCTACAATACTACTACAGTACTACTTCTACTACTACTACTAATTATACTACTACTTCTATTACTACTACTACTACCATAGGCGTACCCAGGGGGGATTTTGGGGGTTCAAACCCCCCCCCCCCCCCTCTGACCAAATAATGGCTGTTTTAGGGGTTTGAACCCCCCCCCCCCCCCCCTTTTACAATTTTAGCGGGTCTCGACCGTCTAAAACCTGGTCTCGACCGACTAAAACCTGATCTCGACCGACTAAAACTTGGTCTCGGCCCACACAATTTTTGAAGATCTCCGGTCGCTGGCTCGAAAAATGTAAAAGTACTTGGTCTCGGCTTCGCTGAGAGGGGTTTTCAAGTTTGACGGTACTTGGTCTCGGTCTCGAAAATTTTGAAAGTAAGCCTACCTGGTCTCGGTTTCGAAAACATTTTTACGGACACCGCCCCCCCCCCCCCCCCCCCCCCCCACTGAGAGGTTTTTTTAATCTTTGAAAGTACGAAATACTTGGTCTCGGTTTCGAAACAAATTTACGGACAGCGCCCCCCTTCCTCCCTCCCCCTTCCCCCCATTGTTATTATGAATCTGTATACTGTACGTATGTTTAGTGACTGGTGCTGGACTTGACGAAATGCTGACCAAATTGTTAATAGTACACTGATAGGCTACACTCCTATAACTTATTTAACTAACAATGTTTTACCTTAAAGGGTACCACCACCCAAAAATAATATTCTTATTAAAGAAAGGTAACATCTTTAGCATTCCATTCCATCAACAAGTTCACAAAAATATGTTTCCAGAAAAAAAATATATAATTGAAAAACGCATCACCATTCTAAAGCATGCGTTCATGTGGTCTGAATTGCGACTACTAATGTGTGCAGAGCGAACGAATCGCCCGGGAATCTATTGTCTACAAACGTACGCGTGAATAGCATTGGCGCACTCGCAAATGGTTGGCCCGTATGGAACCAGGAAATAGTAGTGGTTCCGTAAGTGGTAGAAATTAATTGCTTTGTTTCCCAGATAACAATGCTACGTTGGCCCAACGTAGTCTATAGTCGGCACCGTCGCGGTTGGCAAAACAACGTTAAGCCAACGTTGGCCTAAGGTAAATTTACAACCACATTTTTGCAGTCGGCGAGCTGACGTTAAAACGACGTTAAGCCAACGTCGTCTGTTGACTGTTGGCAAACTGATTGGCAAATGTACGTTGAAACAACGTTGGGTGATAGCTGGACGAACAATCATATTTCTATGGTCGAAAAACAAACGTTGGGCCAACGTTTCGCCTACTACGACATTGTGTCGATGAGTGGTGTTGGATATTGGTTGGCTAGTTGACGTCGTACTAACGTTTGGCAAACAACCAAATTTCGACGGTATGCAAGCCAACGTTATACCAACGTTTCTCCTACTACGAAATTGTGTCAATGACTTGCGTTGGATATTGGTTGGCTTGTGAACGTCAGACCAACGTTAAATACACAACCACATTTCGACGGTATGATAGTCAACGTTGGGCCAACGTTTCGCCGACTACAATATTCGGTCAATGAGTGGCGTTAGATATTGGTTGGCTAGTTGACGTCAAACCAACGTTTGACAAACAACCACATTACGACGGTAGGCAAGCCAACGTTGGGCCAACATTTCGCCTACTACAACATTCGGCCAATGCGTGGCGTTGGATATTGGTTGGCTAGTTGACGTCAGACCAATGTTTGACATACAACCACATTTCGACAATAGGCAAGCCAACGTTGAGTCAACGTTTCGCCTACTACGTAATTACGTCAATGAATGGCGTTACAAATTGGTTGGCTAGCTGACGTCAAAGCAACATTTGACAAGCAACCACATTTCGACGGTAGGCAAGCTAACGTTAGGCCAACGTTTCGCCTACTACAACATTCGGTCAATGAGCGACGTTGGATATTGGTTGGCTAGCTGACGTCAAACCAACCTTTAACAAACAACCACATTTCGACGGTAGGCAAGCCAACGTTAGGCCAACGTTTCGCCAACTACAACATTCGGTCAATGGGCGACGTTGGATATTGGTTGGCTAGTTGACGTCAAGCCAACCTATAAGAAACAACCACATTTCGACGGTAGGCAAGCCAACATTAGGCCAACGTTTCGCCTACTGCAACATTCGGTCAATGAGCGACGTTGGATATTGGTTGGCTAGTTGACGTCAAACCAACCTTTAACAAACAACCACATTTTGACGGTGGGCAAGCCAACGTTAGGCCAACGTTTCGCCTACTGCAACATTCAGTCAATGAGCGACGTTGGATATTGGTTGGCTAGCTGACGTCAAACCAACCTTTAACAAACAACCACATTTCGACGGTAGGCAAGCCAACGTTACGCCAACGTTTCGCCTACTACAACATTCGGTCAATGAGCGACGTTGGATATTGGTTGGCTAGTTGACGTCAAACCAACCTTTAACAAACAATCACATTTCGACGGTGGGCAAGCCAACGTTAGGCCAACATTTCGCCTACTACAACATTCGGTTAATGAGCGACGTTGGATATTGGTTGGCTAGTTGACGTCAAACCAACTTTTAACAAACAACCACATTTCGACGGTAGGCAAGCCAGCGTTAGGCCAACGTTTTGCCTACTACGTAGTGTCGTTATTGGTTGGTTGAATGAGATTTGGCCAAAGATGAAATGATAGCAACAGAATTATGATACAATTGATGAATACTTATTATTAATCATAACATTTTCCCGCTCAATTTGACACTTTTTCAATCGAAATCATTCAAATTCACACATTGTCGTGTAATTGTTGGAATCGGTCTTTCAAATTCCGAATAAGTGCATACGCATAAGCTTTCGTGAATAGACACCCGAGTACATTAATTACGGGCACTACCCAGCAAACACAAAACGTTTACAAAACGTTTACAAAGCGTTTTTATTAGGTCACGTAGGTCTTCGTCTTTAATCAACGTTTACAAAACCTTTACAAAACGTTTGTATTAGGTCACGTAGGTCTTCGTCTTTAATCAACGTTTAAAAAACGTTCTTAAAACGTCTCCAGCGTCCGACAGGGTTTCAACAGGTCCTTGCACTTGAAAGCAAATACATGAAAGGTTTTTTATTGTTTTTTTGGTAACGTTTAAACAACGTTTTAAAAAGGTCCATTTGGCACGTTTTAAAAACGTTTTCAATCTTCCACAAATAAAACGTTTTCACATAACGTCCAAATAACCAACTTTGAACCTGTTTAGAACGTTCAGAAAACGCTCAATTGTTAGTTTGGTAGCATTCACGAATGTGCAGCCAAATAATCGTTTGATGAAATTATAATTTATAATGAAAATACAAATAAGATAATAATAATGTTTCGATTTATATAGCGCCTAATAAAAATATCATTACCCTGGTCATCGGGGGGTCATCGGACACACTCACAATCAATCCACACGTGCACTTTCTGATCCCTTGGGAGTAAGGCATGCTGGCAGGTCAATAGGGCGCAGTCCACGATATAATGGTAGAACGCAGCAATATTGGATTAATTGTCTTGCTTAATTAAGGACAAACGAGAACGCGAACATTTTGCCACACCACGTCTACAAATTTTCACGGTTCAAGTTATGTTATTATATTATGATCACCACTACACCAGTATGGTTTTAGAGCAGGCTGATGAATGCGAAGTTTATAGCATTGATCAATTTAATTCATCAACTGTGTACGAATCAGTGACAAAAATGCTCGAAGTGTTACAAACATAATCTTCTTAGATTTCGCAAAGGACTAACAACACTTTTCCCTATAGTGCATGTTCATGTTCATGAAATTCGCATAGACTTTGTACACATCCAACTCGGTGCCCGTGGTCAAGGGGTATTTATCCGATATCACTCTAACTTATGATGTTTTTTCTTCTTGATTACCGATTACATTATGGAGTTTCAAAATGATCTGTAGTGGCACCAGCGTTTTTTCTTCATTTGTATAAACGATTTCCAAACCTACGTTATTATTTCCATTTGGGATTGTTTGCAGATGATTTTTAGCCGGTTTCTCACTTTTTTGAGAGTATTTATACATAGATTTAAATGTAATGAGTTCAAATATTGACGCATTTCAAATAGGTGTAAAGAAAATATATTATACCAAATGCATGCTTTTTAGAAATCGTTACCGACAAAACATTTTTTTGGTATCAAGGATTCGTATTAAAGGATAGTTGAGTTGAGTTTTGGTATATAGAGGCCGTTACACAATATTTGTGTGAGATAATAAAAAACGGAGTGTCGAGTTTGAAAGAGCATACAATTGTAATGACCGAATAAACTTAATTTGATCAAAATTGTTTCAGAAAAGCCTAAGATATCCATAAACCTAACATTTTAATAATTGTAGGGAACGGACAATATAACTTTGAATCGGCCGCTAACAAATTTCAAAATTGCTTCTTCTTTTTAGAAAGGTACTATTAAAGATGTTTTTGAATAATTGTTGATTTATTTGTAATGGTTAAAACCAATGTTTTTAATGAGCATCCTCCTGAGTTTTAACGTCTCTTTTTTTTAATGGAAACATGCTTTTTACTTAGTCATTTGTAATTTGTTGTGTTATTAATTTCGAGCATGGTGGAGTAAGTTATAACTGTTTGCTTGTAATGTAATGATGCAGGTTTTAGTTACTAAAGCTCAGGTTAACCAAAGCTGAACTCTCTTTATCAAAACTCAACTATCCTTTTAATGAAAACACAAGTGGATTGCACTTCATTTGTAGTAATATAGATACAAATATTACGAAAAAAAGATTGAACCACTGCTATATATTTCACGGGGAAAATTGATTAACAAAATGCAAGATAGCTAAATCAAGACAGATATAGGGAAACAGTCCATTTCATACATTGGGGCAGTAATTTTAGATGAACCTCCATGCGACTTAAAATGTACAATGTCACGATATGGATTTCTTAAATTGTACAATAATTACAATATATTTTAATTATGTTCTACCAACAATGTATGAAAACGTTTTTGGAACATTTTGGATTGTTGTAATATTATCGATAATACAATGTGCAGTATATACTTGTATTGCTTATATAGGTGTTCAAGGGCTAGTTTTGACTAATATATTATGCAATGTCTATCCTTTTTAATAAATGACGGGAAATTGTGAAATATTGTACATTATATGATTTTGTTAAATTTGTAAATTGCTATCGGGGTTCATGATCGATTATAAACGATCATAATAGTGAACAGAAAAATTCCTATTTTTAATATTATTTGTATAGAAAACAGTCTTGTCATGTCCCTGTTTTCTATATAATTTGTTGTAATATTATCGATAATATAATGTGCAGTATTTACTTGTATTGTTTATATAGTTGTTCAAGGGCTAGTTTTGACTAATATAGGCCTACTATACAATGTCTATCCTTTTTAATAAATGACGGGAAATTGTGAAATATTGTACATTATATTATGTTGTTGAATTGGTAAATTAATACAATTAAATTAAATTTTATTAACAAAATATTAGGGGTGCAAAGCCCCCTCTTTATTCACTTTGATACACCTATTAATTAGTGATTTATGATCGGTAAAGGTTCGTTCCGCAATCGATCCCAATGCGTCGTAAGTGGGCCGACATTGGGTGATTTCAAGTATGGTGTTTAAGGCCGGTGTTAGTGTTTATTACCCACAAACGCCAGTTTTATAAACACTAACACCAGCCCTAAACACCATACTTGAAATCACCCATTGGGCCAACGCAGAATTGATATCGGGGTTCATGATCGATTATAAACGATCATAATAGTAAACAGAAAAAGGCCTATTTTTGCTATTATTTGTATTGCAAACAGTGTTATCATGTCCTTGTTTTTCTATATAATTTATAAAACTATAAATGACACCTGAATAATAGTCTTATGAATATGATTCAAAGGCTGATTATTTTAGAATCTACTCTCGGCAATTACTAACTATTAACAAAATCGTACATAGTATGTATAGGTATATATATATACTAAGTCGATTGCATAGTAAATTGTTAAGACGATAGGATATGATAGGATAGAATGATAGGTATAGGATTAGGTGTAGGATAAGGATGTAGGATTTAGTGGTTGCATGACGGAAGTGTACAATTTGTAACACCATGCAAGCCTATTAATCATTTTTTTTAATTGTTGGCTTTGGTTGGCTCAACGTTGGCTCAAGGTTGGCTCAAGGTTGGCTCAACGTTGGCTCAAGGTTGGCTCAACGTTGGCTCAAGGTTGGCTCAAGGTTGGCTCAAGGTTGGCCCAAGGTTGGCTAAACGTTGGCCCGATGTCATAATTAGCCAACTGAAAGGTTGGGCAAGGGTTGGGAAAACGTTGGCCCAACACTTGTACGACGTTGGCTTGTTGGGTTGGGCCAACGAGGGCCCAGCGGCAAGAATGACGTGGGCAAAACGTCACGTTTTAACGTTGGCCCGACATTGACTTATATAGTCGTATTAACGTTGGGGTTTAGTCGGCTCAATGTTGGCTTGACGTCAGAAATAGCAAAATAAATGGTTGGGCAAACGTTGGCTCAACATTGGCAATTGACGTTGGCGTATGGGGGTTGGGCCAACGAGGGCCCAGCGGCAAGAATGACGTGGGCTAGACGTCACGTTTTGACGTTGGCCCAACATGACCGCCTACATTGGGCCAACGATGGGCCAACGTAGCATTGTTATCTGGGTTATGAATTACACTACCCTTTTCAAAATGTTGGGTATCTATTTGATATCACAAAACGGTACTAAAACATATAATAATGTGTTGTTATTTGCCTGGTGGTCCCCTTAAGAATAATTTTGTCCATCTTAATTATTATAACCATATAAACAAAGAATCAATTACTTATGTTTTTTTACACTCGGACATATACAAAAAATAAAGAGTTACAAAAATACAACATTCAACATATCTCACTCAAAGATCTGGTGACGGGTAATTTGCTAGTATTGATAAAAACTAGTATTCTATGGTATTTTGGGGCAAGGATTCCATTTCCGGTGCTCGTTTGTAAGTGCTGTATAGGAAACACTCTGAAATCCAAGATGGCTGCCCCTAATTTGCATATTTATGAATATTATTGATTTTCAGTGGCTACAGCCCCTAATAAGCAATAATTCCGGATTATTATTTGTCAGTTATGTTCTAAGTATGTATTTAAGATATCAAAGATGAGTTGCCATCGTGGCAACCTCTAGTAATGCATATTATTTGCATAATTATGTATTTTACCTAATTTGCATATTCCCCCAAATCGAGTATATTGGGAACCCGGCAAGTAAAAAAGACAAGTAATACCACTTTTCCAAGGTTTTAGGGGGCAACAAATCCATTTATGATACTTATTTACCTGTATCACCTCGGCAATATCCCAATCCCAATATCGATCCCAATATACTCTATTTGGGGGAATATGCAAATTAGGTAAAATACATAATTATGCAAATAATATACATTGCTAGAGGTTGCCACGATGGCAACTCATTTTTGATATCTAAAATACATAATTAGAACATAAATGACATATAATAATCCAGAATTATTGCTTATTAGTGGCTGTAACCACTGAAAATCAATAATATTCATAAATATGCAAATTAGGGGAAGCCATCTTGGATTTCAGAGCGTTGCCCATACAGCACTTACAAACGAGCACCGGAAATGGAATCCTTGCCCCAAAATACCATAGAATACCAGTTTTTATCAATATTGCACTATTTCTAGATAAAAAATGACCCCTGACCTTATTTCACAAATATGCAAATTAGCTAATTATCTTTAAAATCGCCAAAATGCACCCTGGGACCAAAAATAAAAAATGGAAACATCACTTTTTCTCATCAGTAATGTATGTAGGCCAAATTAAAAACTGTTTCCAAGATTATAGCACAAAATTTCACAACATTTATTTGTACTACATTAGGGGATATACTATAGATCCCTTTAGAAAGCTTAGCATTCAATTGTAAATGTATGGTTACAGTCTCGGAAGACAGTTGTTTTCTAAATAGTATTTGTCTATGGAGTATACAGAATAATATGTATAGTGGCGTTATTATACACGTCACTCTTGAGCCATCATATTTCATTTAAAATAGTAAATGGTTAATTTCAATATGGGAACGGGTATATAGTGGGTGAAACAATTCATTTGAGATGTTTGGGGTAGAGAAATCATTGTTGGCATTCATTAAAATGTGCAATACTAGACAAATAAAAAAAATTTAAAAAGGATGTACCTACTAAACTTAATAAAGGCTACAAATGTTTTACTAGGGCATGTGAGGAGAGAACCTTCAATAAGCAATATTGTTAACGTTTTATATTTGGATCATGCTGAAACTATACATTTATGATATTTGAAATTATTTTCCACTTGGACAACATCTGCCAACTCTTGCATAACCAGGATATTTTTTTCCAAATCGTTTAGGCTATCACATAAACTGTTATATAATTAAGCCGGGAGGGCAAAATAATGAGGAAAACTCTGGTTTGGAGAAAAGAATCAAATGGAAACAACTAATTCAGTTGAATGGGTAATGCAGTAAACACCACTAATTTGTTTGGCTTGAATAATCTGTCATGAAGTGAAATTTTATGAACAAAGTATGTAATAATAATTTATCATTAATTAAATTTGATCATTAATATATTAAATATAATACTATATTATAATAAACAATCATAATAATAATACTATAGGTATGATTTTGTATAGCACCTTGATGCAATACAATTGTTAAGCCGTTTGCACTAAGATGAATCGATTACCCCATTTTGTATTTTCACTCACACAGATTATGAATATGATACTAAGGTTGTGGATCAGTCCGGAGCTGAGCTTCGAGTGGATACGTTTGGATTCACGTTAATGATACCACCTGATGCCATACCTGCAGGAAAAAGGCAAACAGTTTGCCTCAGGGTCCTCACAGATTTTCCTAACAACATCAGCCTGGGAGAGCACGAGATGGTTGCAAGCTTTGGTTTCCAAGTTACCCACAGTGGCGATGATTTCAAGAAGCCAGTCACATTGACGATACCTCACTGTGCAATTCTACATGATCTATCGAAAGTGCAAATGGTGCTCTGCAGAGGGTGTGATGATGAATTAGGTTGGTAGCTTGATCAATTATATTTATGATTCAAAGAAGGCAAAGAAAATGGGATTCCAACGGGATTCGAACCCGAGACCTCCGGATTGCTAGACCGGAGGTCTCGAGTTCGAATATCACCACAGCTTAAATTAAACCGCATTTTCGTTGCGTTCGAAACCTTTGGCATATGCTTCCACGTGCAAATTGGCATGCAAATTTGCGTATGGCCGGCGCAGACAGGCCGAACTGGCTGTGAAGTTAGGACCAGGTGAGTGTCAGCGGCTGTCATAAACGTTTCAACTCATATTTCTGCATTTAACGATACTAAAGTTCGGATTTTTTTCCAAACAAGCCTTTTCTTTCAACAATACTGATGAATCAGTTTAGCCAACAGGGACACTCTTGGTAACTTTCTCAATATTCTTACTTGACTCTTACTTTAGATATTTTTTTTATTTTCCTCGATAAATGTTTTTCGTTGTCATTTTTAATTTACAGAGTACCATGAGAACTCATTGTATTCACATTGTATCCTTATGACAACAGGAACAGAATATGAGCGCACTACACTAAATGAGGACAGTTGTCGGGTTTCAAAGGACAGTGTAAGGCTTACTGTCAAGGGCTTCTCGAAACTATTCTTGATCATGAGGTACTTGCTTGGTCTTTTTGGATGGAAAAAGCGATGTGGATGGGCACCTTTTTTTCCTTCGCTTAAATTAAATCAACCCGAGCCTATTCTTCACGTCTGGATTGTTGATGACCTTAAAGGCGGTCTGAAGGTATGTCTCATTTAAGTGATATCCATTGTATTTGTTACCAATGTTAATCTTTCGGGATAACATTAAAATCTCAAATGCGGGCATGTAAATAATTGCATTATACTGTATGAAGAAAACAAACCCGAGTGGATTATTTCAGCAAGATTAATACATACAAAAAGTACAGCGAGTAGGCTCTGGCGGAGAATAATTTAGACCTTCATTCAAAACCAGTGGCGTACCCAGGATTTGTTTTAAAGGGGGGGGGGGGGTTAGTTTGTCGACCAAAATATTCGATGGTGGGTTTTGGTCCAAAACTGTCGAGGGGGGACGGTGTCGGTGAGGATTTCTCGAGTTTTCGAAGGGGGGGGGGGGTGTCGGTGAAGATCAAAGCCGATTCCGTGACCCTTCTAAAATACAATTTTCGAGACTGGGATCCTTCAAAAATGTTGAGGCCGAGACGGAGACCCTTAAAAATGGCCTCGGATCCAATTAAATGTTGTAATGGGTGTGGGAGGGGGTTTGAAGCCCCCACAACAGCCCCCCTTTTTACAAAACGGGGGTGGGGGGTAGAACCATGGTTAAACGCCTTTTTATTCATTGCTAAAATAGTTTATCGACCGTAATTACGCGCCATTAATATGATGTTACTGTTATTGGAACATACCACAATGCTTAAATTATTTCGCACAGCGCCGACGGGTCATATAATCCGGATTCGGATACGGCGATGATTCATACATTGCACGTGTGGGGCCCGTTTGGGGTAATCGATACCGCAGGATAAAATTGCTCTTCGGCAAATGTATTGCTAAATTTGTGATCATGCATGAGGCAAATATTTGCTTGATGATTACAATGGTGTGTTAGAAGTTGCTATTCTAATCTCGAAATCGTGTTTTGTTTCGCTTTAGGTTGTGCAAGACAAAGAGAAACTTTACAACTATAGTCAAGTTTGCGCTGAAAAGGAGCTTCCTATTTACGAAGGCGATATGAAGATGACATGCACACCAACAAAATCAGAAGAGAAGGTAATTCCTTTACATGTAACATCATGCACTAATCATATAGAGGCTCATATATTTGGGCAATTTCATATGATAACGGCGTGACATTGCAGACAACTTCTGCTATTATTGTTGTCCTCCCAGCCAGTGGCGTAGCTAGGGTCAACGGATTGGGGGGCACAACTGCGAGGGAGCGGAGCGACCAAGCCCGAGGGCGCGATGCGCCCGAGGGGGGAGGGTGTGGGAGGGGGGTGTCCCCCCTCCCACGGTAGGGAGCTTTTGCAAATTTTCACTCGAAATAATGCAATCTGGTGCATACCTTGGAAGGAAATTTGATAATACTAAATTAAAGAAATCATGAATTAAATCATCTCCATCATTATTAGTCCGCTATAGTATACAAACACAATCGAACCTACACAAACACCAGACTCAAATACGCTCCATCGTCCGTGTATGTCTATACTTATTTGGGGGAGGGTGTGGGAGGGGGTTTACCCCCTCCCACGTGGAGAAATTTTCAAAATTGGTGTTTAAAACATCACTTTAGAAGTATGATCATTATTGTCCTTATCATTATTATTGTTATTATGCATTTTGTAAGATTTTAAAAAGATTTAACTTCGAAAAAAGTGGGGATTGTTTGTACTTGTACAGGCCACACCCCCCCCCCCCCCCCTCCCCCCTCCAAAAGTGGGGGATATATCCCCTATCCCCTGGATCAAACGCCCGTGGACACACTAAAACTCACGCTGTTGATCCCATGTGTATCTCCTGGTGGAACTGTTGTGTCTGGCGTACATTGTCTGGTTAGGTGGATCTGTAAATGGTGCGCGTAATGTAGAAGGATCATTTTCAAGAAGGGGGCAAAAGGTTCTCTAAAGTGGGAGGAGCATTGCGAGGGATCAAAGCGACCAAGCGGGGGAGGGTATGGGAGGGGGTGTCCCCCTCCCACTGTAGGGAGCTTTTGCAAATTTTTGGCTTTAAATTGTGCGATTTGGTGCATATCCGAGACAGACTTTCAAATGTATGGGGGGGGGCATGTCCCCCCTCCCCCGTGCACCGCCTGTTGTCGCCCATTTTTCAAGTACAGCGTGACTAGACCCACGACACGGGTCCCTTGGGTTAGGTTCAGTAGGCCTTTGCTCCATTGATGCAGATGTCGACTCTGGAGAAGATGACTGGTGATCTTACAATCATGATCATCAACAGTAGGCATATGCATCATGAATTAATGGAACGGGTGCATTTGGCTTGAAGTAATTAGTCAAGGAAGTTTGTCTTTGCCTAGACATTTTGGACTAAGTAGTGCAACTATGCGCCTTTAATTATAGCGTGCATGAAGGCGTCAAGCGGTCAAAATTATCTATAAGAGCGGGAGGCAGCTGTAGGATCCTGCAGAGGCCCCTGGTGGACGATTTACCATGCCCTAGGCAGTTTGTTAGGCCTACGCGCTCTATACTACTGAAAAAAATGCGGTATTAACGGAGCGTCGATCCTCGCGCGCGGGACTGACAATTCGCATAATTAAGGCGCAATGCCTGCGGCCTCCCCGGGTTGGAAGGATTCTTCAAACTGATATAGTGCGCTATTGCTACTAGGGAACGACTGTTATGTTGTTCTTTATTATCATTGATAATATCATTATCATCACACATTTAATAAAACATGATAATAATGAATGATAACGACCCATTTGTCTTAATTTCGGGTCGTTCGACATTTTTTTTTTTTTTGCCAAACGATTGGGGGGGGCACGTGCCCCCCGTGCCCCCCCCCCCCCTCCCCCGTAGCTACGCCACTGCTCCCAGCCACACAACTTAGTTGTGAATGAGATTTTCTACCCAGTTCAGTAAGACTGGGCAAAACATAAATACATCGCTTCTCAAACAAAATTAATGTATTGTCGCTTTTGTATAATATGAAAATGTAATCACCATAACAGCTTGACGGCCAAAATACATGGGTTTTGCGGTTGATGAACATTGCTTTAACTCCATGCTCTCCTGGCAGGATTCAATCCAAGTTACCTCCCTAAGATATAACCTTGGTAGTGACATTAACAGGTATTAGCAATTATTCAATTTGCCAGCTTTTCCTGACTGAATGGTTTCATTTTGATTTAGCGTAATGGCGTGACATCCTGCAAAAGAACTGAACTTTGAGTTACCTTATTACGATTGACCTTCTTTATAGTGATAATTGACCATTACAAATGTGTTATATTATGGGTTATGAGCTGTTGATTAGGGGGTATATACTTGTTGTGCTAAGTTTATATGTTATGTTATGTTATGTTATGTTTATATGTTAAATGTTATGTCGGTTGGATGGAATATGATGGTATTAAACTTTTGTATTTAATCATTGTATTGCTCAAATGGCAAATTTAAATATGTTGGTCACAATCTTCACAGTTACCCTATAAAGCCGAAATGGGGAGAGGGGGGCAAAATGTGTCCCTTAAATATACTCACGATAACCGCTTCCACAGTTTTCGTTCGATTTTGAGCAACTGTGGTTACTTTTCCTAAAAATCTTATTGCGAACTATTTGATGGAAAATTTGAACGCGCTGGTGACTTCCCGTCGCAAAGTTAACTATAAACAGAAGAACATGTTTAACCATTTTTCGTGTTTTGATTTTCCCGTAGTAAACAGGTAAAGTTGTGTTTTTTCTGACCAAATTTGATTAAAATCTTAACTAACAGGTTTTCATTGAGAGAAATGTCCCTGTTCTTGGTTATAAAAGATAAAATGCCGCAAAACAACGAAAATAATACATATCTATACGAAGCAAATACATAATAGGATATACCGATATTAGTGCTTTGTGTGTGAGGGTTTTTACCAATCATGTTATGTGGCTTTAAGTTATAAAAAAGCTACACATACATTCATTTAAATTCGACCGCAAGCCATGGCTAATTAGTAAAGTTTATATAGATCGGTGTTTTATTTCAATGTGTACATGTATTAACATTTTCGTGTAAATGTTATTTACGAAAAACATCATGACCTATATTTTGTCAATATCTTGCAGAATATTGCGGAACAGAAGTTTCTTTTATTGTCTTCAACATATTGGGGATTTCTGATTGATATGAATCAACAGCATTCGGTTTATGTGGAGGTGACCGCCGAACAAAATAATGCAACAGCCGAAAGCTTAGAATTTTCAGTTAAATTGCGTGGTAAGTATGCGTGGTATGTGTGTAATGAAAATAATCAAGCCAGACAAACACATTTTGAATGAGGAACAAATGCATTATATTCGAGGTATGATTTACTCTACCCAGTCCCTTGTGCAACTGAATATAGCATTACCTGTTACGACTAAGTATACGATGCCTAGAGCAGGGCCCTGGGAACGATTTTTTCACCGGGGGTGCTGAGATATATATACGTATATATACAGGCCCGTCGGAAGGAATTTTAAAGTGGTACGTATACGGTCAACGGATTGGGGGCGTGGCACAACTGCGAGGGAGCGGAGCACCGCGGGGGGGGGGGGTGGGAAGGGGGTGTTCCCCCTCCCACGCTAGGGAGCTTTTGCAAATTTGGACTCGAAATAATGCAATCTGGTGCATACCTTGGAAAAAAATTTGATAATACTTAATTAAAGAAATCATTACCATCTCCCCTCATGATAAGACCGCTATACAGGGTGGCCCCCCAAAAAACGGAACGGGGCACTTCCCAAAATAAAGTACCAAAATGTTTATGTCAGTCGGATAGGGTGTTTTTTCCAATGAAAAATGATACCAAGAACAGACATTTTGGTGGTGTAGTTTTTGTTTTAGGACGCTGTGAGTGAGACCATGTCAGGTGCCAATTTTTGTCAATTTCTTCCTCGTCAGCGCCAGTTACATCGCACTCCCTGCACGTAATACCATTGTACGAACATGCCTATTCTCTTGGCACACGGCTGAGTGCACACTAACAATAATGCTGAACGCTATGAAAGGCGGTACGTGCCATTCATGAAGCTCTGGCTGGGTGAAAATTGTCAAAAAAGAGGACATGACATGGTGTCACTCACAGCGCCCTGAAACAAAAATTACACCACCAAATTGACTGTTCTTGGTATCGTTGTTCATTTGAAAAGACACCCTTTCCGATGAACATAATATATTTGTTACTATGTTTTGGGAAGTGCCCCGTTCCGTTTGTTTTGGGCCACCCTGTATAGTATACAAAAACAATACAATTACATCGTCCGCCTGACGTCCGTGCATGTCTATAGATACTTGGGGGAGGGGGTGTGCCCCCTCCCACGTGGAGATATTTTGTAATTTGGTGTTTAAAATATCACTGTATGGTCATAATTGTTGCAGTTATATATTATTATTATTATTATGCATTTTATAAGATTTTTAGAAGATTTAACTTCTACAAAAAAGTGGGGATTGTTTTTCTTGTACAGGCCACCCCCGCATCAAAAAGTGGGGGATATATCCCCCCCCCCCCCGGGGGGGGGGGGGTAATCAGATAATTGTCGGACGGCGTGTGCGGCTGAGACCTCCGAACCCATAGGATTTCGAACTTTAAATATTTCATTTTTAGCTGTAATATAAAACAATGGCCAATCATTTTGCAGTTTTTGATAACATTCTTCATTAGTAAACTGTACCATACTACAGGGGCCCCTTAGGGTATTTTCTTAGGGAGGGCGAAAGTTTATACTTTTGAGGGCGCGAAGCAACCTAGCGGGGGGAGGGTTTGCAGGGGCTGATCTAGCTTTTTGCTAAGGGGGGGGGGGGGGGGGTTTGACCCAATGACGATGCAGAGCATCGTCCACGAGCTATTTTGAACCCCCGTAAGCGAATTTTTTTGCACCTTTTTTCACTTTTGTCGACGAGCCGCTAAGCGGCGATTTTTGGGGCTATTTTGAACCCCCTCACTGATACATTTTCACTTGGCAGCCCAAGGGGGGGGGGGGGGGGGGGTTTAAACCCCCTAAACCCTCCCCCCCCCCCCCCCCCCCCCGTAGATCCGCCACTGGTTTGGGAGGGGGGTGTCCCCCCCCCCCCCCTCCTACACCAGGGAACTTTGGCAATTATAAACACCCGAGGTTGTGAAATATTATGTATGTGAGCGAGCGTATGGGTATATTCGTTTATATTGCTTATGATATGGCGTTATGAAGGGTTATATATAAACAGGTTGTGAAATATTATTTACTAGCTGCCTCGGCGCTTCGCGCCTCGGCAGCTAGATTCGGCGCTCTGCGCCTCAGGATTAATAAAATAAATGAATAAAAAAATAAAATTGACATCATTAAACAAATTTTTTTTGGATAAAATAATAATTATTGTGTGATTTTTATAGCGGCTAATATGATTGATAATCATCTCTACGCGCTTTACAAAATATATATATATATATTTTGTATCATAACAAAAATAAATAAAAATAATTATATCTTCAAAAAAAATGAATATTAAACAAAATATTTTAAAATGTAAAAATTAAATTCTCCCCAGTCATGTGTTGGTAAACTACAGGCATGTTTCGTAAACTTAGCCATGCGGCGTTAAATTTTCAGGAAAGTGGTGGTATATTTACAGGCATGGTTGGTATATTTATAGGCATGCGTTGTAAATTTAGCCATCATTTCTGGGGAAAAGTTTGATTTTCACATTTTTTGTGTCTATTTTTAAAATAAATGGTGCACAGGCATTTGTTTGTGGATTGGTAAGAATTAGATTCTCTCCTTTATGTGATGAATGGTTTAAAATCATTTCAAAGTTAAACTCGTGCATTCAGTTCTTTTGATCCACTTTTTGATGCCTGTGCATCATTGGTATATTAATACACGTTATATACATCAATGTATGTGATATTACAGCACCAGTCACGTTATTTACTCATCTTTGCACATGTATACGTACATAAATGTACATCTAATGTACATAAATGTACATCTAAATCATACGCACTACAAAGGCACTCATACATAGTTCAATTTGAATTATACATAGCATATTTACGGACATATACATGCATGCACATTCATCACTTGCAAGTATTCAAACAAGTGTATGATTACTTATAAGTACACTCATTCAAGTAATAGGGGTGTATTTTAAAGTTAGCGTTCATTTTATCCATATCTACGTCACTAAAATATATGTAGCAAATCACTATACGTTAAGTACTGTTTTATTATAGTGATGTAGGTATGATGTTATATTATATATTTAAGTTAATTGTTTTTAGAATACACCCCTAGCATATACAACCTTGTTTCACACATATGTCCACATTAATGTGATAACATGTATCTGTTCACTAACACTCAACTTTTTGTTGCACTCTTTGAATAACTATTGAAGTACAATTGTTTTGATTTTACCAGTACTTTTATTGGCAGTTTTGTTTGATAATAAATTCATAACATATTTACATTAATAAAACATATTAAAGTGAGGCCTGTAAAGTGTCAGATATTGCCCAAAATGACATTTTAGACTTCAATTCTGTATCAAAATCATTGTAAGATATGTCCGAATGATGTGTGAAAGTTTCATTGAAAAAGAACACAGCTTTCCTGGTTAAAAAGCGAAAATATGCGTTAGCTTTTATACAACGGACGTTTATGAGGTTTATGACCGTTAACGCTTAACGTTTTGAGCTGAATGATAGATATCGTCATAATAAAGGGGCATTTGAAAAAATCTAACCCTATTTCATTCTTCTCTTACCATAAGCTAAACAACACGGTAGAAGAGAAACGAGGAACCTCCAAGTAATTTTCGTGGAGTTAGACACTTTACCGGCCTCACTTTAACAATACATACATGTTAATCTTGAACTTTATTTGTTGTTACTTGATGTAAAGTATAATCATTGACGGTTTTGAAATCCTTCGTTAAATAAGCAGAACAAATACAATATAATACAGTACAATACAATATAAGTTCTTATATAACGCTAAATACATAAATGATTCATAGCGCTTTACATACAAATGAGAGAAGCATTACTTATACAGATTGTGTTTACTTTTGTCTGTTGTTAAGCCTAGTGCCTGCTGTGTGATTTGAACTCGGATTTGTGTTATTTGCAGTAGTTCTTGCAAGTTGGTTTAACTTCATTGCGTATGCGATTTTTTCAGTGTTCACCATGAATTGTCTTTGTTGAAACCAGGCGATTGCTATCGACACCTTTCCTGCGGACGCGAGTTACGGCAATCAGGTGCGACCATTGGGTTTTGTTGGCGACTTTTTACAGGTTTCAGGTGATTGTTATCAGGTACAGTTCAAACCTGTACAATTAGTTGCACACCATCTCAAATCCAAGGGGATTTAGACTACCTTGAATAAATACAACTAATCTGTATTATTAGAATTACAATATATTGCATAATGCACAAAGAATGCATATGGTTTTCATTTACAACTGAATCTATAATCATTGACAACAGAACCATATATTGTACTAAAAACATATCACACATACAACAAATAAAGATAACACAAATAAACCAGAGACGTCCCCATACACTGACATTATTTACATGGCATGGGACTCCATACATAAATAACTTTTGGTCCAGAGGGACAATAGTACCAATTAATCTCTTTGTAACATCAAAAACCCAACACAGGACTTGATAAAGTGCTGGACACTTCCAAAATACATGCTCAATACTCTCAATCAGCGTGCAAAAGGGACATATCCCATTACTAATACCCCACTGGGATAATTTCTCACGAGTGTACAAAGCTCCGTGTGTGGAGCGCCAACTAAACGACTTTAGAGCACTACATAATATTGGGTGACCTGTCATCGTCCAAATCGTTACGTTGTATTTCTACATGAGAGAATATTGCACATGTCAACAGTGAGTGTAATGAAATGAAATATCATGTCACTTAATTGTTATGCTCAGGTATACAATTGCACACCCCCCTGGCATTTCAAAAGTATATGGCCGATTCAGTTTGAAATTGATGATCTAATAATGATTGACAAGTGACACAAATTTCAAAGCAATCCGAAGACGGAAACTCACGATATCAACGTCGACATCCGATGCGACGATAAGTAGTTGTTGGCTACGATCGTACAACCAATTGTGATCGATCAGAAACGATCATAACATGTGATCGATCGATTACAAATTGTCTTCTTATTATTCGTTTTTCATTTATTTTTTTCTCTTATTCATATTTGTTTTCCATAAATTTTGGTCTCTTATTAATAATCAAATATAAATGTACTCAACAAAAGCTCATGTCCATGAGCATTGTAATGACTGATATCTATATTATTTGTACTGATATTTATTATTTTTGTTATAATATATTATGTATAGAAGCCTAATGGGCCTATTATACATGAGATATTATAACAAAAAATATCAATACACATAATATAAATATCAGTCATAACAATGTTCATGAACATGAACTTTTGTTGGTACATTTATATTTAATTATGAATAAGAGAACAAAATAATGGAAAAAAGAATAAGACGACGATTATTTGTAATCGATCGATCACATGTTATGATTGTTTGTGATCGATCACAATCGGTTGTATGATCGTAGCCAACAACTACATGTCGTCGCATCGGATGTCGACGCCGATATCGTGAGTTTCCGCATTCGGATTGCTTTGAAATTTCGGTCACTTGTCAATCATTATAGATCATCAATTTGTGCGAATTTCAACTGAATCGGCCGTATACTTTTGAAATGCTAGGGTGGTGTGCAATTGTATACCTTTACCCATTACTCAACCATATGTCCAATTCACAAGACAGCGCATCTACAGCGCATACTTTGTAAAGTTTTTATCCTAAATTATGTTTTTACTCTTCCCATGTAGTTATTTCGTTATCCCTAAAAGTCAAATCGATTTAAAATGTTATCATTCAAAATTTGAAAGAGCATTCCATTAAGAATCTAGACATCAGTCATATTTCAGAAGCATGAGGGGTATAATGTGCAATATTAGCTCATAAAATGTGGAATATTATGGCTAATCGGATGAGACAATATAATATTTCTTCTTGTCATTATCACTTATTTTCCTCTACAAATATTTCAGATTTTGAAGAAGAAAAAAAAACAGCCTTCTATGCAACCTATTCAGCACCCAAGAGAGATAATGTATACAGTCAAACCTGTCTTAGTGGCCACCTGTCTATAGCAGCCAACCTGCCTATAGCGGCCATTAAACATGACCCTCTGCAGAAAAAAACAATGGAATGAACCTGTCTACAATGGCCACTTTTCTTAAATCAAAGGGCATTTTATTCTACCACCTGTGGAATTAGTCAAGCTTTTAACCATAACCTCTTGCCACTAAATTCTGCTCATTATCATTAAGGTGAGATGTTGTAAAAGCAGCCGTAAAAGTTGCTAGCTCGTTCACTTTATCAGGCAGCTATGCCAAGCCGGACTGTAGTGTCCACCTGGAATGTGATAAAGAGCTAGTGGGACTACAATTCAAGTTCTACTGTGATGACAAGAAGTCATCAGGATTTGTAAAGATTGTCTCTCTAGAAAGTCTCTCTAGATGGTTGCCCCTAAATGGTTGCTCTATGACTTGTCAGTCTTCCACCTATAACAAGCTCACATGTGGTAAGATTGCTGGCAGTGTAGCCCGTATAGCATTCATTCTTGTTCAGCAAGGCCTTGACCCAAGATGTGAATAGCATATCTGCAAAATAACATGAATACAAATATAGATTTTTTAATGAGGTGAAGGTTTTTTTTTCTGTTGGTTAGAAGTTATAAGAAAGTACAGTAGACTAACATGGGGAAAGAAACATACGTGTTCCCCATGTATAATAAAAAACAAAATAAAAATAATCTTTAACAAAAAAAGTGTTATCAGTGTCTAAAAATAACAATTAAAATAAAATTATGACCATGAAGTTGCAGCATAAATCTCACACTCCATACTTTTTTAAATATTAAACTTTTCTTGTATACTTATAAAAATGGTTTAAACCAGTTTCATGAAATAAGATGCCCCTCTGTTGAGAACTTGGTCAAATTGGTGTAAAAGTTAGAAATTATGGGTATCGGCCAAAGTAAGAAATGAGAAAGATGTGATCGTTCGGACATGAAGATAGGACAGGAAATATTTGTATACCTCTTACTTTTTTACATCATTTGCGAGCTGTCACCGGAATTTGGGGGACTTCGCTGATTTGAAAGTGCTTAATTATGTGTAATTAATACAGCAGTAACATATATCCTGAATGAGCATCAATAATCTGTACAGGTCTATAAAATGTTCACTTGTCTAACAAATTAACAATATTTTCAATACTCACATAATGATATTGCTGGCTCACATCAATCTGGCAGCTTTCTGATACAGGAAACTGAGGAAAGCACAGCTACATTATGAAAGGTTGCTTTACGCAGGCCCATCATCTGCACAATAAAGAGAAATAAAGGGGAAATAGTAGAAATACAATCAAAGGTAGTGCCAAATTATCCAGAGGCTAAGTTATCTCAAGTCTTTTCAAAAGTAAAACTGAGAAATGTAAAATGTATTTATTGAAGAAGTAATAGGGGTCAATTGATTTGATATATCTCACACATTTTACTAACATCATTCCCTAGCTACATGCAAATTTTCCCGGGGGGGAGGGGGGGGGTACTCACGTATATTGGGTATACGGGGATGTGCCGCTGGGAAGGGTGACTTTTTCAAGAAAGATCCTTAGACATGGGTCCCCTTTTCATAACAAAAATCCTTAGACATGGGTCCCTTTTTTTTATTTCCTCTCTTTTATCCGGGATTTTGGGATTTGCCGATGCGAAATTGCAAAAATGTTCAAGCTCGCTACGCTCGCTAAAAGAAAGCACAACATTTGCGGGAAATACACAGCGAACATGCAACGCCGGCAAAAACAAATCCTTAGACATGGGTACCTATTTACAGCAAAAGGACCCTTAGATGTGGGTATGGGTTCGGAGGTCTCAGCCGCACACCCCCGTCCGGAGTACCCCCCCCCCCCCCCCGGGCAAATGTTGAGAAAGATATGTGGTGTTTTTAAAAGTGTTATACCATACTCTCTTTTAAGGAATCTTCTAACCATATCAACCCTCTGTTAGAGTGAACGGCATAGGTTGAGGGAGTCAAGTCCCCTCGGTTCGATTGCAGATCTGCAACTACCTGTGGGAAATGCCCACGATCCGCAATGCTTGCGAATTGCCAGTCTATTGCAGCGAAAAAGCCATAATCAAACATTTACTGCTAAACTAAGGCCAGTCCAACCTAGCAAAACGATAATCAGCGGTGTGCACGGCACCTGGTAAAGTTAGTTTATTTGCAAATTTACAAACCTCTTGTCTAACTCTAGAACATTTGTGCTCATTTTATCATGGAAAACTAACTACATATTTTGTAACCTGTGCCTGTGGGACTGTAATAAATGGTAAATTTTAGAGAAATGTTTGTATAACTCAATGAAATCCGAACACCACCATCAGCTGGAATTTTGCAATTTTTCACATGCAATTATATGGTGAATGTCTGTCTGTTTCAAAAGTAAATTATATTTCTGCCATAGCTCACCTTTTCGTCGACGACGATGTCGAGTCTCATCCCATGAAAGATGATTTGAAGAGCCAGGACAATGCGTCAGCTCAAAGTCAACGCCATGCCCATGAGCGGATCTGCAAATATAAAATAAATAAAGAGAGATAGCTAAGGCAGCTGAGCATACTAAACGTGTCTGTGACGTGTCCATCTACACAATGTATTGTAAATGGTCCTTGGTACGACGCACCGTGGGAAATGCCCACGATCCGCAATGGCCCACGATCTGCAATGCTTGCGAATTGCCAGTCTATTGCAGCGAAAAAGCCATAATCAAACATTTACTGCTAAACTAAGGCCAGTCCAACCTAGCAAAACGTTAATCAGCGGTGTGCACGGCGCCTGGTAAGGTTAGTTTATATGCAAATGTCTAACTCGAGAACATATTTGTGCTCAATTTATCATGGAAAACTAAAGTACATATTATTTTGTAACCTGTGCCTGTGGGACTGTAATAAATGGTAAATTTTAGAGAAATGTTTGTATAACTCAACGAAATCCCAACACCAGCATCAGCTGGAATTTTGCAATTTTTCACATGCAATTATAATTGGTGAATGTCTGTCTGTTTCAAAAGCTCACCTTTTCGTCCACGACGATGTCGAGTCTCATCTCATAGTCAAATGGAATTGAAGAGCCAGGACAATGCGTGACGTTGACATCATGAGCTTATCTGCAAATATAAAATAAATAAAGAGAAATAGCTAAGCTGAGAATACTGAACGTGTCATCGGCATGCGCATGCACATCTACACAATGTATTGTAAATGGTCCTTTTTAGGACGAACCGGCTGTCATTGCCAATACCGTTTGTTCATATTACACTACGGTCAGAATAGCAGCACGGAAATGCATATTATTTTTGCCCGCCCACTGACATGTGCAGCACGCAGCTCAGTGTACATTAACTGTGTGAGAGGTGTTAACTGTGATCAGCGCCGTCCGTAGGACGGCGCTGTGAAGACGAGACGTTAAAAAATTTGGAGAAATTTTGCGACGGGTGATTTCAAGAACTTTACATCTATTATTATTATTTTTTTTTTAGTTCTAGACATGAATTCAACCTACCTTGCTTGCTATTTAATTTGTTGCAAAAGAATGATAACTTACCTCAAATTGATGATGATGATGATGATGACTGTTATTTCCTTCGTCTTTGTTCGCTGCATGCAATGTCAGGTGACCGAAAACTCGTCGGCAATGCATAGCGCATGCGCGGGGCGATCGGTTGACTAATACAATAGACCAGTTCGTAGATAGCATATGGGACCCGGATATGGGTCGTTTGACCCCTTGACCATTGAAGTCTACAATCATGGGTAGGATATAAAGCTTTTACTCTGTGCAGTCATGTTCAGAGTGGCAGATGGTTGTCATGGGATATCCTTTGTTACTTTCATGAGAACAATTGATCAACCTACGCAACAAGGAATTTCCAATCGATGTACTCAAGAATAACAAGTAAAGAACCTTATCCAGTCCTTTCAATTCGATGAATGCCGCATTGGTACGATTGACCTTTGTATTGCGCATGCGCAGATTGTAACTACGAACTGGCTTTGGACTGTATGTACCGTACTCACATGTATGGTACGTAGTACAGGGGTGCATTGCCGACAAGTTTTTGATCACCTGATATTGCATGCAGCGAACAAAATTCGGAAACCATTTTCGTCACTTCTGTAATCTTGCCAGTTTTATAGTAAATTTCAGTATAAATAAAACGAATGGAGCATCAGACATTTTACGATTTGGATCATTGATGCCCATGCATAACATAATTCGTAAGTATGAACCGAGATATGTTATTTAAAGTATGATATATTATTTTTTTTATAAGTGTGTTTGCCGTTAAAGCCTATAAAGTGTTACCATCACGGTATACACACCTCAGTATGCCAGGCGCCGTACTACGTACGGCGCCTGGTTAGGTTAGAGAGGTGTTTGCTAATTCTCTTTGACCGAGTTTGATTCAGCTGCAGTTGACCCGACCACGACGCTACCGGTATTAAATAGAATAACGCATGTGTAGTATAGTACATCTATATTCTACAGAGTAAGTAGTTTATACACACTGTCAATTGACAGAAAAGGTATTCTGGTATGGTCAAAATTCATGGCATGTTGTCAATGCGATGTCAATTAAGTTTGTTATTATAAATTATATACATGCACTGATGCAGACTACAGTCTACAGCATCAAATCTAACCTGTGACGTCAAATCTAAGTAAAGTGTGACGCTTTGCCATTGTACTGTAGTTTGTAGTTATTTGGCTTTATTTGCGTAAATCTTGAGATTGTCCCCTTCAACTTTTAGTTTTAGTTCAATTTCAAAGTTCAACATTATATTTAACTGTACATAACATTATACATAACATGTGGGACTGTGATAAAGTACTTTAAAACGTCCGTATAAGTCACTTACCCACGATTATTGTCAAATCCGAACAACACCGTCAACTGGAATTGGCCATATCTTATATATCAGAACATGATCGATGCATGTGTTAAACCAGGATATCATTAAAATGCGATATTTCGGCCTGTAAGATGGACTAATCGTGGAGCTGAGAAGTTCATCTTATATGCCAGTACAATGCCTATATACCGTCGGCCGGTGCTAGAGAACCCGTCCAGTCACGTCCATCCACACAGTACAGATAATAGCACAGTGCGTCATTGACTTTGTACACGCACCTTGCGCGGTGGCCGGGTTCTCCTGCACTGCGATAAATTGAACCTTCGTGCATGAAATCGCGCTTTGCGGAAACCCGCTTTGCCGTTGAGCGATAAGTTTCTACCGAATGAACTACTGAGCGTAGATTTACAAAAGCGAGAATAACGATTATAAAAATTGAAATCTCAAATTATCGTGAACAAAATGTAAAAAATACAAAATTTTGGAGGACTACAGAGCAACAAGATACATGAATGTTATGAGCAATATGCAGATAAATAGTTTGATATAAGTTTCGAGTGCATTCTCGGCAAATCTAATTTCAAAGTCAGCCCGGTCCATTTTTTGGCCGGGTTCTTCCCCCGGCCGGGTTCCCTAGCCACTACGGTACTATTAAGTCACAATGTTTGGTGTAATTAAAACGTAAAATAAAGAATATGACATCAAAACTACGTTATTTCATAAGAACAAATGTATTTACATTACAAAATATATTTTTTGTTTTAATGTTTGTACCTCACAGCCTCGAAAACGATTTTGCGTCGAAAAGCAAAACAAAAGCAGCGATCGAGGGCGAAAAACACCTTTTCAGGCTGCTACGACGAAGACCCAAATAAAATACAAATTATCAAATAAAGACTCAATTGCGAAAAGGTTTGTGCCTCAAATATATTACTTATACTAATTCATATTAAATTGCGTCCCGTTGATTTTTTTAACGGGCAAAGAAGACCGTCAAACGCGACGAATTAGATGACTCGGCAAAGCATTCACTAACATGAAACTATAATAATGGAAATCGTAAAAATTGACCCAATTATCGGCTCTTTTTTAATAAAACAAAAATCGAATATATTTAAAGGCATTATTTTCCGTCGCCGTGATTATTTCAACGGGGAATCCCGACATTCGAGGGCGAGAAGTGGAGAACTCACGCAACTTTTCAAAACGTGACATCGAGACTTTATTATTATAGATGCTAGCGAGCGGAGCGAGCTGGAAAATTTTAGCAATTTCACATCGGCAAATCCCAAAATCCCGGAGAAAATGAGGGAGAAAAGACGGAAAAGGAATAAATGAAAAAAGGCACCAATGTCTAAGGTTTTTTTATGAAAATGGGACCCATGTCTAAGGATCTTTCTTGAAAAAGTCACCCTTCCCAGCGGCACATCCCCGTATACCCAATATATACTTGAGTACCCCCCCCCCCCCCCCGGGTATCCCCTATCCCCCGAGATCATACGCCCGTAGACACACTAAAACACACGCTGTTGATCCCATGTGTATACTAGTGGAACTGTTGTTTCTGGCGTATTTTTTGTATGGTAAGGTGGATCTGTAAATGATGCGCTTGATGTAGAAGGATCATTTTCAAGATGGGGGCAAAAGGTTCTCAACATTATCTTACCCTTGCTTTGATGGATCTCTGTTTGGGGTGCCCTTTTACTTCATTGTTCTGACAAGCCAGAAGAAAAAAATCAGCAGAATTGTTTCGTTTATTTGCTGACTTCCCCCCCCCCCCCGGCCCACCCCGTGGATCCGCCCTGACCCCCTTACCAGTGAAGGGCGGGAAGAATGGTGTCCAAATGATCGTGTCCTATATAAAGGCCTACGTTGGAATTGAAAGCAAATTTTAAACATAGAATGAAATGAAATGAAATGAAATGAAATGGATTTATTGTCAATAATAATAATCAGTTCAATAGTACAAATTAATGAAATATCTTGAATTGACAAAAGGGGCTAACAAAATAGCATAGTGCTAATCGAGGTTAGTCCCGAAATTAGTGATTTAAACAAACAAAATACATTTCAGCTGAACTACTAGTAACTTATTTACACTATATACATACATTAAATTTGTAAAAATTAAAAAAATAATTAATATATACATACTTATAAACATATCAAATATTTATAATAATAACAGATAGATGAATAAATAAATGTATATTTGTTTAATTATACTCGCTACAAATATACTCTTTTAGTGCTTGGCAAAAGCTTTTCCGCCTATTGTTTTCTCTCAAATTAATCGGTAGTTGATTCCACAAATGTGGTCCTGAATATGAAATAGATTGTTTTCCTACGTTTGTTTTAATTCTAATAACGTTTATATTACATTTCCTTTTATTCCGCGTTTCATACGGATGATCAATAAATGAAAAGTAATCAATGAATCTATGAGGTAAATTATTATTTATCAAATCATGCATGAATACGCAAATCATATAACGGTATTGCTTAAAAATATCTAACAATTTTAATTCAAAAAATAGTGGACCTGATGGATGTCTATAATCTTTAAACGCTAAGACCCGTGCGATTCGTTTCTGAAGCATCAACACAGAATTCAAATTTGTTTTATTTGCTGAACCCCAAACCTCTAGACCATACGTTATATGTGGAAGAATGAATGCATTATAGAGCATAATCAAAATTGTTCTCGAAACAAAATGTCTTACTCTATATAAAATTCCTATTTTTTTACTGACTGTATTACACACATTATTTACATGTCTTTTCCAAGTTAAATTTTTATCAATACTGATGCCAAGAAACGATGTTGAATCCACAGATTCTAGAATGTTTTCATTAATTAACAGCTGACCCGATACTACGAAATGTCTTCGTTTATTTTGAAATAGAACATATTTAGTTTTATTCACATTGATTGTCAATTTATTGGCATTGCACCATTTAATAATATCCTTCATATTCATGCATACTTCTGTCAAATCAATGTGTCTTTCATCTAGATTAAACGTATGGAATAAGTTAGAGTCATCTGCAAATAATCTAAAATTAAAATATTTTGACGAGTTAGGCAAATCATTGATATATATAAGAAATAGAGTTGGTCCCAGAACAGACCCCTGAGGAGGTGAATGAAGAGGTGACGAAAATGGGCGGGAAAATCTATATAGGCCTAACCTATATATATACATAGGACGTTTAATGGTCAGGTGGTGAGCTTAATTTATCACTTTCTTGAGGATATTATTTGTAAAATTTGCGATTGGATGACAAAGTTTTGTGGCATACGCTGTTCTTCGGCTTCCATGATTTGTGTATTTCTTTCTCCTTCTCGGCATTTATTCATTACTGCACATTTCATATAAATTTACAAGTCGTATAGTTGTTACGATTGGTTACTAACTTCGGTTTATATGATAATGCGTTACATAAATATGGAAAAGGGTAATGTCACTTCGATGTTCGTGTTCTTTCATTAGCTGGTGACGATCAGCCTACATGGCATGACATTTATCATCCTCACACCTTCTCTCTTCTTTTCTCTTCTCTTTAGCTTTAGCAAAGTTCAATAGACGGAGACCACCATGATCTTATAAATACGTTTCAGTCGTTTCTACTTGTATTTAAGTAGCTTAGTAGTCGGTATGCTACATAATATTGGCATCACTCATGACTTGTGATAATGAATCAGTCAACCAGTAAATCACAAATTCTTTTGAATCAATCATTGAGGAATGGTTTAACACTTATACGACTGTGAGACGAATACACTCTGGTCACAAAACGTCATAGTGCAAAAGGCTGACCATGGGCGATATAGACCAGCAATCTGGTTTCCATTGTCAACACAAAAAAACTTGCAATCATCACTGTACACATAGATTGGCATATTGCAAGCTTTGCATGGCACGCACACACATGAGCTGACTAGCCATCCGGGAAAGTTCAAAGTCCCACCAGACCCATGTACTATCAGCTGGTTACAACGCACCGCGCCGGTATCGAGTGTCGCGAGTATTATTTGGTCGCGTACCAGGGATACATGTTATAGGATTTTGTGAAAGAAAGGAAAAAAAAAAATAATACAAAACAAGCGTCATTTGTGGCTGTCGGCTGTGTGACAATTTCGTAAACGAAGCATAATGATATACATTATAACATACAAACAAAATTTCACTTTGCATTTTCGCTCATTACTTGGCCATGCAATCACTCATCACTTTTTGCACATGTCAACAAAGTTACTAGATCCCTTTGTCTAGGTCACAAATGATATACGATTTGGGATAAGGCACCCGTACGATGCCATTTGAGGGGAATCTTTGTTGACATGTGCATACAAATAAAGTAGGGTTTACAAATCATGTATTTCTGTAATCTAATATGTCCACTTAGTGATGATCGAACATTCCATGATAAATTAATATCATGACTGAGTGAGCGAAAATGCAAAGTGATATTTGCACTCATTCCACTTACTTTCTACACAATTGTTCAGCGGATAACTAAATCTCCAAACAATTCGATCCTAAATATCGTTTTAACGAAAGGGAAATTTGGAATACGAACCCTGTTCCATGCTTAAATTGGTAATGCGAGTACAATACTAAACGAGAGTACCACAATAGTTATAAGTAAGATTTGTTTATTCTTACAATGTTACTTGATCCATTTAATAAGCGGTTACCCTTGTCAACATTTGCCAACGTGGCGTAACATAGAATATATTACGTTTTGCAGTTTCTCCTAAATTCATAATGTTCATATCTTGCTCTGCTTGGCTGCATTAGGGGACTGTCTAGCTTTGATGACAGTGACCATTTAGGCAGTATAACGTGTTGTTGCTGCTACGATTCAACAGTTAACACATTTCTCTAGTTCCAATTTACCATGTCTACATTAAACAAAAAAGGGTTCCTACTGCATATTCACAGTTTTCATGAAATGTCCTCTGATCTTGGTTTAAAAGCAATTTCTATAATTATTATGTAGTAACATATGCGTTCCTCTAACAGTTTAGCAATTTTTCAGCATACTTTCCCGACACGTCCATATTGGCTGTAAATAGGATCAATGCATCAATGTGATTTAAATGTCTTGATGAACGACTCAATTTAAATATATATGAACGAACAAATAATAAGATAGCCACAGAACATTACAAATCAAAAATAGGTGTTCATGGGATCGGCTTGACATTTAAACCTTGAAATATTCCAATAGTCATGGAGTCATACCCTTTATTCCAGACAATCTACCAACTTCAGACCTTATTTTCTAACTCGTGTTTGTACTTGATATTCAATACATTTATTTTGAATTGGCACATTCAAAGTAACTTCACCAAAATGTGTGATGTAACAGGATTAACATTGTTCAAATAAAATCAAAAACAAAACAACTATTATATTAATTAATGAAACATAGATTCAGCATACAACTGAATTAAATCTGAACGTCACACTACAAAGCAATTATATTGGATTGTATTCCCCTTTTTTCTGGGTTTGTCTGTTATTTCTTTAACTTCATATACATCGTGTAGTGGTTCATTGGATGCTTCCCTGAACCGCAAGATGTGTGCAAGGGAGATACACTACTTATAACATGTACGCTGGATTTTTTTTTTTATAGATACCACATCTCTAGGACAGAGTCAAGGAGAACTCCCGGGAATATCTGGTGCTCATGGCTCTGGGTAAGACATTTCTTGTCTACAACATTAAGATACATGTCATTCACAGGATAAGTAGCACATTTGAATGCCTCCGACAGAAAGTGGCCGGGGCCATTATTTTTTTATGATTTCGACCAATAATTAGCAACTAAATACAAATGTATATTCAGTTAGCCCCATGTTAGTGGGCAAAGCGAGAAATCCTGAATAATGTGTATACAGGGGACTGGGTCAGATGGCCTTAGTGGGGATCCAAGGGGCGCAGCCCCCGGCAGATTTTGGATTTGGGCATTTTAGCACTCTCAAGATATGCTATAAAGAAGACTATTGTAAAGAAGACTATCTTATGATGAGCAATGATGAGTGAGAGGGGGTAATGTCCCTTCATGTTAATGTTATTGTATTATTATTTTGAACCCCAAATATTGAGGGGGGATAGAAATACAGGCCATCCCCCACCTCAAAAATGGGGGGGGGGGTCATTGGGATATATCCCTCCCCCCTCCTCCCCCCCCCCCCCCCCCCCCCGTGATCGACGCCCATGCGCAGGTGGTCTTAACAAAAAGGTCAACTTACATTCAGACTGCCATCAATGTATTCAAGAATAGTTGTCTTTATATCTGCACGGTTGCTCGAGCATATTTGACTGTATTCTGTTTCATTTAATCATCAGAGTGACTACAGACATGGCTGGGGGATCGTATAGAGGAAATACGTTCGATGATGTTTTATGCAGTGTTACTGAGAAGCTTTGGAAGGATGATCAAGTCGAAAGATTGGGAAAAAAACTCAACATCGACATAGCCAAAGTACAAACATACATCAAGGGAAACTACATACACGGCAAGGCCAGTCTCGAAGGAACAAAATCTATGCTCCGTGAATGGGCAGTTGATGTAGAGTACAACGCATCCTGGCCTCGCCTGAAAAAAGCACTGGAAGGTGCCAACTTACGCAGAATTGCTGATGAAATAGAGGAAAAATACCCTCTACTTCGTGAGTATCAAATCACAGTTCATTTATGTAGGAGATCCTAGTGTACCGTTGATAGTACCTGACCATCATATCTGAATTAATTGACAGAGTGTAATTAGGGAGTTGTTTGGGGTTCTATAACTAGACAGAAGAAGTAGTCTTATGAGTCTTTGACTTTGAGTAATTATATGTATGTATGCTACTTAGACATTTGCAATTAATTTATTAGTGTTTTCTTTATTAATTTATCATGAAATTTACTACCCGGTTTGTGATAACCTGACAACATTGCCTGAGACTAAATGAATTTGTTGATTCTTTATATTTATATACATTCACATAGAGAAATTGCTTACGTAACCAAATTATATGCATATGATTATCCTATTATGTAGCCTAGTATAATGCATAATTTACACATTAAATACTCTTCACTGGATGCAACATATAAATGTCCATTTCATGTGAAACGCAATAAGTGTATACCACTTTGATTGGTTTTGTTTGTAGGTATAGCTTATGTTGGGTTGTATTCGTCATAGTGGCTCGATAAGCGGCAACATCTTCCCGATGTAATAATATATTTTGAAAGCTTTGGTTGTAAATACACGATCAACTCCTTTTCATGGCAAGAGGATATATGAGAAACCGTTTTGTAAACAGCAGAACATACTATATGTCACTAGGTGAGTTTTACTCTGGAGAGTTTTTTCTTAGAGGGGGGCATAGCAAACTGAAGAAAATTATTGCTAAAGTGTTTACAAATATACAAAACATAAATTATGTATGTCAAATAGTTCACAAATAGTTCATGTACACACTAATACATAATAGTTATAGGCAACTTGCATTTCGATTTCAGGGAACCTTTAAGATTGTTTTCCACTCTGGCAACCTTGGCCGACGCATAATTATAATTAACATAATAAAGATATATGTACATATTACATTATTATCGTGTTTATCATGACATAAAACGCCACGACAATGTGTTAAAAAATATAAATAGGTTTGGGGGCAACAGATAAATTGCTGATGATTATTTAGGTACATGTATCACCATGTCGAATCTTATTTTAACGGTTATTTTCAGAAAGGCGTGATACATTTTTACTCTGATATATTACATTTTAAATTATGAATGCTGGCATCACTGGTATGCCAGTATTCCACGAGAACAAAATCAATACATTTCAAAACAAATGCATAAAAAGGTATGCAGGCCATGGTAACCTTTGCAAGGCGGGGACGACCATTTTGATATTGTGAATGTTATCATGGTGATAAGTCGAAGATAGTTTCAGAAATGGATTTGTTGTCCCCTAAATTCCTATAAACAAAGTTTTGCTAATCATTTTGTACGTCTCGGATCGGGAGAAGTTAAATCATATGTAATTGGTTTTTATGTATTCACACTTAAAGGAAGGATCAAGATCATTGACGGTATAAAATAACATACAATTAATACAAGTTATAAATCTTCATATGAAAAATAACAATAATCCGAATATGGATGTGGTGTGGCAAGATTGGTAGAGCGCGCGCTTTCCGATCATGAGATCCCGGGTTCGAACCCTGCCCACTGCCTTTGTCCTTCGGCAAGACAATTTATCCACAATTGCTGCTCTCTACCCAGGTGTATAAATGGGGACCCGGTAGGAGGTGAAAGCCTTATGTGAACGATCTTCTTGAGCCCATGAGCGCTTGAAAGGAATGCTCCCCAGGGAGTGGAGATGGTGCACACGATGTGTGCTGGTTTGCATTGTATTCTATGACCGGGGTAATATTATCATTGTAAAGCGCTTAGAGATGATTATCAATCATATTAGGCGCTATATAAATGGAGATTATTATTATTATTATCAACTTCAAGTTACATTTAAACAACACAATCAGTTACAATAATTTTCCATAAACATAATACATGTATAGACAATTACATTGCTTAAATGTATAAATCTTTGTTTAATTATGTATTACAGGATATGAATCACCGGGAGAGCTTCAACTTGAGTCGCAAGAAACAATGGATGGTCAAGCATCTGGGTAGGAATATAGTTGTAGAAACAAGTGTAAACAAATTGTATGAAAGTTATATATTTATATTATTTCCTCACCTCTTTCATTTTTCTCATTTTGCTTCTTCATCTTCTTCATTTTCCTCGTCTTCTTCTTCTTTCACGTTTTATTCTTATTTTGAGGGTCGGTTAAATTTTGTGGCATATCTTTAATCGCAGAAATAGCATAAGGGTATTTAGTCTGTGATTGCGATGCACAATCTTATTCAATTTCTAGTATAATTAATTCAAGCATAATTACAACATTATTGTTGCTCAAGTGAAACTTGTACAACAGTTTATCTTATTATCTAACATAGTTATCTTTAACAAACAATGATTATTTCAGGACCGCGACAGAAGCAACAGAATCTCCGATGACACAAGCGGAATATGCACCTTTAACCGTCCGTAGGCGGACCAACCGGAACATGGAAGACGATAGCCACTCAGACATGACGGTTGTCACTGAAAATGACGGTACATGTACTTAGATAAATATCTCTCCATCTTGAACAGGGATTTGATGAAGGCATATATGTATGTATATTTGTGTATAGGGTCATGCGTCGTGAGGTCGCCTCTTTTTGCGTTACCATGCCATTCTGGGCTTTTTTGAAGATATTAACGTTTTTACCAAGAATTCACAAAATGTATTGTCCAGAATGTGCACCCAAATGGTTTTTACAGGCAATCCCCAATTTTGTATGTTTGTGTTGTTTTAGTTAAATTTTGATGAGACAAAAGCACTTTTCAATCATTTGACATTAAAGTTCAATGTTTAAGCTTTCAATTGACAACAACATTGTTGCTATGCTTCTAGTTTAAACAAAGTTATTAAAGTTTTAGGAAAAATTGCACTTTTCCATTTTTCATTAAATAAATTTGGGGCCCAAATTTATTACGATCGGATATATTTATTGATATTTTAGCAATTTCTGAACTGATTTTGACCAAATAGATTTTATTCCGCCTTTAGAATTGCATGTTCTTCCAAATTTGACACTCTGTTTTTCATTACCTCACAAACAAATTTGGTTGTGCAGCGCCCTCTATACCAAAACTGAACTATACCCCTTTAAGAATGTTTTTTTTGTTTTGAAAAAACATTAGAAAATGGTAGCAATAAACCTAAAATGTCACGACACATGACCATATGTTATGGTTGAGCAAAACAAAACAAAAATACATAAAGAATGGTTGTCTAAATTGAGTATTTGAGAATGTCAACGACTCCTATCTGTCCAAGCCCCTGATTCGAAGCTTGATAAACAATTTCGCGCAATACTCCAAATAGGTCTGTATAAGCATGACAAAACTAACATGACCATTCATCGGCCTCATTTGTAATAATTATACAAAAATATCACTTGGTTTGGGTTTATCCCATAGGCATTAATTTCTTCTCGCATGTTGGGGAATGATATGTCATTTGACCAAATTCGACGAGGGAGCGAAGCGACTAAACCAACAGCGTTGCAAGAATTGTATGACCGGAGGAGTTGGGTTATAGGCCTGTTTGATTCGGCTTTTGAGAAGTTTGAAGATTACAAAGTGTACATTGCAAGCACCCCTAAGGACCCCTGAATAGAATCACAATGGGGGTCCAGGGGGCGAATCCCTCGTAAGATTGTTGTCCAGATTTATAAAGGTAACGTCGTTAGCAATTAAGTTGTTAGCGATTGTAATTATTAGTATTAAGTTAGGTATTGAGTAGGCATATCGAGAGTTCCTGAATGAAATGTGCATACGTGTACAGGGGACCGGGAAATTACTATGATGGGGGCAGGGTCGGAGCTCCCGGGAGCTTTCGGGTTTTACGTTACAGAACTTAAACCTAAATGCTCGTTTCGGGAAAATTATCGGAAATTACTTAATTGGCTAAAATAATTGATTATTATTGTAGAAATAGCATAAAATCCGAACCTTATAATATCGTTCAATGCAGAAATATCAGTTAAAACGTTTATGAAAGCCGCTGACATTGGGTCTAAATTCACTGTTGACCAATCTGGCCCGTCTACGCTGGCCACATCTATACGCTCGTTCGTGCGATACACGGGTCATACACATGTGCGCCGAATTTGCCATATGATTAGCACGATTTAAATGTACAGTAGATGAGTTTATAATTTACCAAATATATCAAAAGTAGGCGGTTTCCAGGACAATTTTGAATCATCCCGTATTAGTAAAAACATAGTCTATCACATGATTGGTAATAAGCGCGTCCATTTAATATGTTGAGTGGGGGGGGGGCGTTTCCCAAAACTGGTATTGGGCTCTAAGATGTTGTCCAAATTAAAATAGGTAAATTATTTAGGTATTATTACTAAGATGTATAATTAGCTCAATTAAAGAGTGCATAGCGGCGAAAGTCCTGGAATAAAACTATTATCCGCTTACAGAGAAACGGGCCAAATCACTATAATGGTGGTCCAAGGGGCGCATCCTCAAGAAGGTTTTGGATTTTTTTTTTTTTTTACAGATGTCCTGATTAAAAAAGGAAACATAGCTATAAATTAATTTACATTTAAGTGGGCATGGCGAGAGTTCTTGAATAAAACTATTATACGTGTATAGGGGACCGGGTCAAGGCTGCGCAGCCCTGGGAGCGTTTGATTGTTTGCTATACAGAACTAAAGATGTTGCCCAGATACAAATGGGAATATATTTAGCTACTAAAAGTAAGATTTAAATTGTATCAATTTTCACATAATGAATGATAGGGGCAATGTTCCTTTAGTTTAAAGGGATAGTTGAGTATTGGTTAAAATTAACTTTAGTAACCAATACCTGCACTATTACGATACAAAATAATAGTTATTAATTCACCATGCTCGAAAGGTACACACAATTACAAACGACTATTAAGTAAAACCCCTGTTATCATTCAAAAATAGCCGTTACAAGTCAAAAGGGTGCTCTCTAAAATCTAATTGGTTTTAGCCATTTTTCATACAAAATTGTGCATTTAATGTTTTGTTAAAATAATTATTCAATAGAGATATCATCAACAAGTTTTTAAAAAACCTATTCAGATTTGTTCAAAGTAGTCTTTAAGCATTTTTAAACCTTTTTTTCTAAAAAGTCAAAATATCCCCTGGTGAAGAATTTTTTGAATAAAAATATGTTTATGGATATTTCAGCCATTTCTGAACCGATTTTGATCAAATGATCTCGCAAAAAGATATCTGGGGGCATTTCGGGAAATACCAATACTCAACGGTACCTTTAATACGTTAATATTTTAATAAAAAATGTTTGGGGATAATAATACAGGGCACCCCCCCCCCCCCCCCCCCCCTCCGCCTCAACTATGGTGTGTGTGTGTGGGGGGGGGGGGGTTATATCCCCCATCCCCCACGCGGTCGACGCCTTTGGTTAATCCAATTGATTATATAGTAGTAAAGTGACTGTGACTGTGCGAAGACAGTCAAGCTTATACAAACAACTCTCGAACAAATATACGCCTCGAGAAATAAAGCGTGCCGTTATGTGAATTGAGTTTTTTATGAAATTGTATGCTAAGGTCATATTCGATCCAATACATGTTTAACACAAATCTTCAAATGTACTGACCGGCAAACACTTAATTTCTAGGGTTTCCGCACAATTTCCTGGAACTTTTAACAAATATGCACTAAATTTGTTTGTGAGTACGGAACTTTGCGGATGCACAATTTGATATTTCTTCTTACACACAAATGTAACATTAAAGGGATAGTTGAGTATTGGTCAAACTCAACTTTAGTAACCAAAACCTGCACCATTACGGTACAAACTAATAGTTATAACTCCACCATGCTCGAAAAGTATACACAATTACAAACGACAAAGTAAAACACCTGTTATCATTCAAAAAGAGCCGTTACAACTCAAGATTCAATTATAACTCTAGAGAACGCTAGCGCGAACCGCTAGCGTTCTAGGTCTTCCTGATATGGGACTGAAAATGAATTTTGTTTGTGCACTTATACATATAAGTTATCCCACAAAAGTTGATAAACAAACAATACATACGATCACCTGTCATCTCCGCAAAAGATACGCCAGCAGAACGATCAGGGGGAGAATCAGGACCGTTGTTTTGTATTTCTTCAGTTTCCTAATTAACACAGTAATAAATCACTTTGCATAATTATGTTTAGGTTATCAAACTCAAGTACATGTTAACTAAATACTGGGGCAAGATGGTAAAGTGGATAAGGGTAGGCGTCCGGGACCCTATAAACAACACTCAATACATGCTGATGTTAACCCTAAAAAGGCCGGGCTATTTGAGGTCTTCAGCAGGCCGGGGGGGGGGGGGGGGGGGGCATTATGGCCCCCCCCCCCCCCCCCCCCCCCCCCCCCTAAGATCTCGACCGCAGAGCGGCCGATCGCCGTGAAAATTTGCACGCATGATAAGTGAAGTGTATAGAATACAATGGTAATTTTAATTTTGTTTTAAATTCATTAATTTGCATATTTATGGTAATTTATGCAAATAAGGTCATAAAATTCATATTTTTACCCATAAATCATATATTCTTCATAATTAAACATTGGTTTTCACTACATATATTCTTTAGAGCATTTGGAATAATAATGCGACAAAATTTTATGGAAGAGCCATGTTCTTCCTTATGTTTTCTATTGTTTTTATAATTTCTTATGTATTTCTTTGTTTTTTTAAACTTATGTATTTTATTGTTTTTGTTGTTCATTTTATTTCTAACTATAATTCATCTATTTTGAACCCCAAAACAAACATATAAAATGTAAACAAGACCAAATAACCAATGATATACTTCCTTTTACAAAAACTGATATTTCCATATGTTTTGTACACAAATCACGAAATTGAGCGATTTTCAAATTCAAATAGCGAGTTAGATCGCTACAGTTGGCAAACTCCTAAATATAGCAGCAAAAGTAGCACAATCTGTAATATTGAGTTAGATCGCTACAGTTGGCAAAATCCTACTATAGTAGCAAAATTCAAATAGCGAGTTAGATCGCTATACAGTTGGCAAACTCCTAAATATAGCAGCAAAATTCGAATAGCGAGTTAGATCGCTACAGTTGGCAAACTCCTAAATGTAGTAGCAACATTAAAATAGCGAGTTAGATCGCTACAGTTTGCAAACTCCTAATTATAGTAGTAAAATCCAAGTAGTGAGTTAGATCGCTACATTTGGCAAACTCCTAAATATAGTAGCAAAATTTAAATAGCGAGTTAGATCGCTACAGTTGGCAAACTCAAGTAGCGAGTTAGATCGCTACAGTTGGCAAACCCCTAAATATAGTAGCAAAATTCAAATAGCCAGTTAGATCGCTACAGTTGGCAAACTTCTAAATATTATTATATATATTATTATCATATAATTTTATTTCTTACTATAATCCAACTATTTTGAACCCCAAAACAAACATGTAAAATGTAAACAAGACCAAATAACCAATGATATACATCTTTTTATGAAAACTTATATTTCCATATGTTTTGTACACAAATCACGAAAGTTTCGGGCTGACATGCATAAACAAAAGGTCACGTGACTTTGTAACGCTAGTTCTGATTTTCAAAATTCTTGTTATAGAACATGCGCAAGACCCCAAAGAAAAAAGTCACCAAGCAACGGCGCGTCATTTAACCGCGTTTTGGAGCAATAACAATAATTGCGGAAGGGGGGGGGGGGCATTATGATCCCGCCCTTATTAGGTGTAAAGAGGGAACTGTTTAAACAAAAGAGGGCGCTTCCAGAAAATATTGTTTCAACCATTTAAAATGAAATATTGTGCATGTGATTTTTTTGTTGAAATAGTGATTAGATAGACAGATACTCGACAACTATCTATAAACCTCTTTGACATTTTTTGAAAAGATGATTAAGCATTTTTTATAATTATTGAACCCTTATTGGGGCCCACATTTATTACAAACGGTTATGTTAGTGGATATTTGAGCGATTTGTGAACCGATTTTGATAAAATAAAGTTTATTCTGCCATTAAGAGTGTATGCTCTAAATAGTTTGACACTCAGTTTTTCATTATCTCACAAAAGTTACCTTGTGTAGTGCCCTCTCTACCAAAACTCAACTATCCCTTTAAACAAAGTAACATTAATTAATTATAACGTTCATCAATTGGGTATATTTTCAAATGAAAATCGCTACCAACGAACAGGCAATTTGGGAGAGTAGTTGATTTGGGGCGCTGTGAGTGACCCCATGTCGGGTTCCCATTTGCGTTTTACCAAGTCAGTGGCTGGTGAATTGCACTTACGCATGGCTCTTTGTTCGATGGTATAACGGGTAGTACGTGCGATTTATCAGGCACTCACTTGGTGAAAAATGACAAAAATGGTATCCTGACATGGTGTAAATCACAGTGTCCTAACACAAACAAAATACACTACTAAAATGACTGTTCTTTAGATGTTTTACATTGGGGAAAACACCCTGTTCGATGAACATAATCATTGTGTTAAACTTCCCATATGCCCATTCCAAGAGAAACAGTCAACTAGACCAGGCGCGCCAGAAGGTGTCCCCCCTCCCACGGTAGGGACCTTTTGCATTTTTGGACTTTTTGTGAAATTGTGCAATCTGGTGCATACCTAGATAGGAAATTCGGCTGTATTTGGGAAATCGTGATATGATTCGATCGACTAGAAATATATTTTTCACGTATATAGAAAACAAATAAATGACAAATGACTAACCTATGTACTCCAAAACACACACACACAACAACATAAACCATACTTATATGCGACATTATGCAGGGGCCGCGGAAAGGTTTTGAAAGTAGGGGGGCTGACCACATGAGGTTGTATGGATGTATAAACTATTTTTGAACATTAACTCATACATTTGATTTTGTCTTTCCCACTCATTTTTTTATTTTTTGGAAGGGGGGGGGGGGGCTTTTGGGAACGCAAAATTGCGGTGTCCCCCCCCCCCCCCCCCCCCCACACTTTTGGGATTGGGGGGGGGCGGCCGTCACCCCCCCCCCCCCCCCCCCTACCCCCCACTTCCGGCGCCTAGACAGTTCTGGCAGCAATCAAACAGGCTATATTTTGAGCTTTGCCTGATTCCCCAAATTTGATGAGACATTTGATGAGCACATGGACACGAAACTTGGAAAAGGAAAGCGTTCAAGAAGTATCATGACTGCTGTGTGCCAGTTACAGAAAAACAATTATCTGGGGGTCTAAAACATATTTCTAATTTTAAAGTTTATATGCGACATTATACAGGGGCCGCGGCAAGGTTTTGACAGTAGGGGGGTGGGGGGCTGACCACATTTAGGTTGTTATTATTGTTATTATTTTGTTTGATGTATTTCTTTGTTTTAAGCCCCAAAAGTGGGGGTGCAGGCCGTAGCCCCACCCCCCCCCCCCCCCCCCCGGTTCCGCGGCCCCTGTTATGTATGATCCATCAACACACAGCCAATAATCAGTCCCGAGGGAGCGAAGCGCATGAGGGCTGGGGGCAGGGGAGAGGGTTTGGGAGGGGGTATCCCCTTCAACGGTAAGATAGATTTTGCATTTATGGACTTGAAATTACTAACGGAGCTCGGAGGTATGTTTTTGACATGTTAGGGTTAGGGTTAGGTCTTATTAATCAGAGCATAAAAATCTTTTTTTTCATAATAAAAATCATCAGTACGATATTTGTATAAAGAAACTGCACGGTAGACCAATTTGTTATAGCAAAATGAATGATCCTAATTCATATTCCTTTTATTGCAAAACTTTCTCTTTTGTATCATCTGCATAAATTGTCCACATAAACCCATTCGTACACTATTTTTAGCCTATCGATGAATAATTGGTTTGATGACTTTCCGAATACTGCTCTGGGCTTTAACCCGACTAAGCCAGGGGCATTGTGACCCCCCCCCCCCCCCCCTCTCTCTTTCGCGATTTTCTGATTGCTCGGGAACGCATAAAGACTTCAGTTACGGAATCATGTGACATTGTGTCATTGCATGTCAGTTTGAAATTGCTCGAGATTTTTTTACGAAACATATACAAATTTCAGTTTTCCTAAATCATCGGTTATTTGGTCAGGTTTATATTTGAGGTATTTGTTTTGGGGTACAAAATAATTGAATTATAGTTAGAAATAAAACCATACAAAATTGGTTTACGTAAGCTCATAACGCGACAGGATATATGTAGTGAAAACAAATATTTAATTGTAAAGAATATATTGTTTATTGGTACAAATATGAATTATATGACCTTATTCGCATAACTTACCATAAATTTGCAAATCAACGATTTGTTATCAACAAAATGAAACTGCCATAGTATTCTATCCTCTTCACGTGAATTGCTAGCATATTTTCCTTTACTTACAAAAGATGCAGAGGAAAAGGGATGCCAATACGAGTCTGAGGTAGAACGTTCATCTGATCTATCGAGTGCGGCCAGTATCGTGTCTTCTCACCCTGCAAGTGAAGTGCCAGACACGGAATTCTGCGGAGCAGAAGAAGTCGTATCAGACGAAGAAGCGTCAGATAACGTTCATCCTCGTCCTTCGAGTGAAGTACTGGACACGGTATTCAGTAAGTAGAAGCAGTCACGTCTGATGCACACGGTGCATTACCAGAGGTGGTTCTGGGATCAGTCGAGCAGGGAGGTATGTTTTTAAACGTTTCATGTCAAATCGTAACATATTCCCATTGTCTTCATTATCAGAACCATAAGTACGATAATGCAACGTTTTAAACATATATCAGAGCTAAATGAATGATGGTAAAAAAAACATAATATGTATTACCTCTGTAGTAGAAAAATAGAAATTTGAATAAAATGCGACTGAATAGGGGGTCTGTCGCTCCTGCGTGAGTACCCAGTGAGGAAGCCTGACTGAAAGCTATGTCGTTCACGTATTTTTTTTCTGAATACTCTTGTCATGTAAGAAAATAGAAAAATGTGTGCCGTTTACTTTGTGTTATACACTAGCTCGAATGAAAGAACAGCAAGCTACAAGCGCTTATGTCTTGCAAGCTTCAAGTAGAGTTCCAAGCAGGGAATTCTTGATTGAAGAAGACAACGAGACCACGCCTCTTTTACCCGCGGAACGGAGAAGTACGTATTAACACATTTATGTACATGATAATAAGATGTTTTGATTAGCATACATTATGCATGTGTCTGTCTATCTGTCTGTGGCACGACTATTGATCGGCGTATACATTCGCAACCAGTGGCGTAGACAGGTTCTTACACCTGGGGGGGATGATTTGCCGTTCACCGGACCAAGACCAATTTGTTCGCGGTCGAGACCACCTGCCCAAATATTTCGAGACCAAGTGGCTCAGTGGGAGGGGGGGGGATCAGTTTTGGATTGGGGGGGGGGGGGGGGGCAAAACCTATGGGGGCTCACGATTTGTTGTGTGTAAGGGCTCATGCCCAACCACACTCACAGTGCTGCCAACTTTGAGCCAGATGTGAGAGTGAGACATTGCAAGGAGCGAAGCGACCAAGCCCGAGGGAGCGAGGTGACTGAGCGGGGGGAGGGTGTGGGAGGGGGGTGTCCCCCCTCCCACGGTAGGGAGCTTTTGCATTTTTAGACTTGAAATTGTGCAATCTGGTGCTTACCTAGATAGGAAATTCGGGCTTAAAATTGACTGTATCTGGGAAAGCGTGTTATGATTTGATCGACCAGAAATTTTAAATATATTTTCACGAAGAAAACAAATAATTGGCACACTAATGAATATGCACCCCGGCACAAACACAAATATTGTATTTATATTTAGCGTCATACACAGTTCCAACATCACCATATGCCACATTATGTATAATCTAACAACTTAGCCTATTGCCAAGAATGAGTCCCGAGGGGCGAAGCTACCGAGGGCTGGGGCAGAGCCAAATAGAGAGGGTTTGGGAGGGGGTATCCCCCTCCCACGGAGAAGATTTTGCATTTATATAATATACTTGAAATGGTGCAATTTGGTGCACGTCACACAAGCAGCCAGAGCAATGCCAGCCTACACTGGAACTACGTGGCCCGGTATACAGAAAAAAATACTCACCTAAGACCATACGCAAGTTACACAACAAACTGAGATAATCTGTTCGCGCGCGAAGCGCGCAGCGAAAATTGAAAAGGGATGTATACATTTCTTTGTTAACGTTAGAATTAACAAGTCTTAGCTCATACAAGTAATGTTTTCTTTCCCACTCGTATACAGATACATATAGAAAAAAATATATCCTTCCCTAAAACCTGGGGGGGATGATTGTACACGTCATCCCCCCCCCCCCCCTACCTTGTGAGGTGGGGGGGGGGGATGCATCCCCCTCATCCCCCCGTTGTCTACGCCCCTGTTCGCAACTATTTACGGACCGCTATTCATTATGTGGTGATCCCCTCGTGTGAAGGACTGACCGCTATTCATAATGTGACATAAAGGTCGCTATTCATTGTTCACATTTAAGGCAACTACTCATAAGGACCGCTATTCATTATACGAATTAGGGGTCGCTATTCATAATCAATGAAAGTGTTCGTGTTCATTATGTGAGAATTGGGTCGTTTTCATTTTAAACAAACATATGCTCGCGATTCATGATACGAATTGAGGTCGCGGTATTCATAAAATGAAGAGAGGGTCGCTATTCATATGAAATGAGGGTCGCGTTATTAATAATATAAGAAGAGGATCGAGCATACGGACCGTTATTCATAATGACCGCTATTCATAATGTGATATTTAGGGTCGCTATTAATATCCACATTTAAGGCCACTACTCATAAGGACCGCTATTCGTGATATGAACATGGGTTCACTATTCATAATTTCGCCCATTTACGTTAAATCTTGACGTTTTAAAAAATTGAATTCGTTGTATTTATTTGCATACATATGAGTATGTTATGAGCCTGACGGCTTTGTTACGCATCAAATACAACACACACTTTTTGCCAAATACAATGATTCAATAATTTGAAAATGACAAAAAAAGCAAAACAAATTTTCTATACAGTTCGAGCATGGTGGAGTGATAACTATTAGTTTGTAATGTTATTGTGCAGGTTTGTTTTTTTACTAAAAGCTTTTTTTGTTTTGGTTCCCTATATGCGAAGCTTTCTAGCAATATGTGGTTTGTAGTTGGTACTTTCTATGGATGGAAAGATATTCAAAATAATACCCCCACTTTTTTTTAATCAATATTAAGCGTTTTAAAACATTTTGAGTCAGCACTACCTCTAATAACTGTTTTATATTAGCGTTTCAAAGCGATAGAGACATGATTACCTTGGTATTGGGTCTTACTGAAGGGCACACGTGTCACAGTTGAAATTCGAACCCACGGTCTCCGTATTGAAAGACGAAGAACTGCACCAAAGCACCACGAAACCACCGTCAAACGTATAAAATAACGTGTTTTTAAGTGTAAGATTTCAATTTGTCTAAAATAAAGATCAGTATTTTTTCGTTTTGATATATTTCCCTTTTCAGCCTCTAACAAGGAGAACAGATGCTGTACTTGCTGCTGTCGTTGTTGCTGATATGAAAACATATATCATCATTCGCTGACACTGCAGGGTAAGGTTATAATGACTTATAATCAGTGGCCTAAAATCCTGTCAGCGGGAGGGGGTAGTCGTGGACAAAAACAGTCATTTTTGGGTCAAAGGGGGGGTTTGAACCCCCCCCCCCCACCCCCCCCCCCCCCCCCCCTGGGTACGCCAATGCAAAGTAGTGATTGTGACGACACCGAAGAGTGTACCAGAAGCTGCACAATCTCAGCCCTGTACAAGCGCGCAAGGTAAATGCCGGGATGCTGGTGGAACAGGGGGTCATGGTCGTCAAAGTAAACAAAGCCATGGGGGCGTGACACAGTCAGTGAGTGAGGTAATTGTTTTTATGTCTGTTATTACTATTGTCAGTATTATTATCATAATTATGATCATTATCAACATCTACACTTCTTTGTATATTATTTAGTTTTCTTGCAAATTGAATAAATAAGTGATAAATCAAGATGAAGATACAGTGTTTATTCATCTAATAAAATATGCTTAATGAGTGAATATAATGCAGGGTCAGGGTCACGATCTTCTGAAATAATGCAGGGTTCAAAGGGTTAAGACCTCGGCCTCGACAATTGCTGGCGTTTTTTCAGCCCGGAAATGGTGTGCTCGACTACCACAGGTGGTTTTAGTATACATTACTTTTTTTCAATTTAAAGACTTTCTAGCGTACAGTACTTTGATGTGACTCTGTAAGGAATGTCAGTAATATCAAATTAAATATTTTCCACAATCAGGGTTGCAGATAATTCTATATTTCCCACACACACCGAGAAGAAGCGACACCGTGACGTAAGACAAGATGACGTATCCGTGGCCCAGCTCAGCCAACATTTCATCTCTGTTAGATTTTGATGACTGTCAGGTAAAATCAACTGGAGTGTGACAGTTTGATAAAAAAGAAAGGGGGGCACGGTTTGCCTAGAGAAAAAAGTGAACATTGATGCCACGGGTTATCACATACTGCCCATTGATCTTGCTGACTACAACCAGGAAGTGTTCCATCCAATCATAGGTATATTCATAAGGAAGGAGGGGACATTTGGAACAATTACAGCCCATATCACACGTTTGGTACCATTTGCCAATCAACAAGGTACAAAGAGAGTTGTGAAAGTTCCACGTAATTCTAAAAAGTTAATAGCTTACTTTATTATTTAGGAAATGTTTTTTTTGTTTAATAAAATGTATTCAAGATTCTCAAAGCAAGTTAACAAAAATATTATAAGTACAAAATTCAAAATAATGTATGTGATGTCAACAACGTAATATACATGATACATATCATAATAAGTTTCAAAATAAATTGTACATCTCTCTCCATTCATCAAGAAATAAAACAAATTTGTCTCGTTTTAAATAAATTATTCGTTCAAGGTCATAATAATACTTCAACTGTTTCTTAAATAATTCAAATGATAATCTACCATGTTTACAATTTGTAGAGAAAATATAATATTTTGCGTATAAAATAACAAAGTTAGTGGCAGAAATTACCTCCAGAAATTCCAAATATAAATATAATTCATAGTCAATATAATTGGGTAATTTAGAGTGTGTTCTTGAAATTGTAATATAAATTGATGTGTTACAGGGCAATCCCAGAACAAATGTACGATTGATTCAACAAAAAACTTGAAACAAAAATCACATTGATCAGAATCTAATATACCAACCAATTTCAAATATTTATTTACCCCAATAATATTATGTAATATTTTAAACTGAAAGTAACGTAATTTTGTTGATAATGCATATAGGAATAGCGTACATTTCTTTCCAATCCATTATTGGTTCCAATGAAATTGAGTTCCATTATTTTTGTGAAATTGGAACTTGAGTTATTTTATCAATGCATAATTTATGAATGAATTTACATATTTTAGTTTTCTTTTTCAACGTACTAATTAAATGTTCATGCTGATTCATATTTGAAATGGGAGCATCTGTAATAATGTGTTTCCATTGTAAAGGAATGGCGGATAGAACAGAGAACTCCATAAAATTACAACGAATATGGTGTTTTTTGTACAAATTCATCATAACTCAAAAATGACCCATCTTTGTTTAACAAATGAAACAATTTCATTACGGCATTAATTATCCAATCGGACTTACAAACAACCTTCCCATATATTTGAATACATGAATTATTCCAAATTACTTGATTATGAAATTTTAGGAAATGTCAGTACTTTAAATATTGTTTAGGTATGTTCGATTTATATTGTATGATTCAATGATACCCACACAAATATAATTAAGTGCCTTCGCAGTTATTTCATCGCAAAGATCACATGAATTGTTTAAGTACGGAAGTAGATTTCCACCTTCTCCGCAATCAGCTGTTTCATAGCCACCACGTGATTTTTATCGTATCGTATCAACATCATAATCTTGTACAGGATCCGTTATTCTGCAGTGTTTTTCTTTCATTCAAGTATCATTTGTAAGGTTTGAAACCAAAGTGTATGATTATGCATTTTTATGACGATCCTTCATAAAAGAAAGCTGATAATACGACGTAAAGTGGGCTAATGAGAGTGGGTCCCTTTAGTATGACTACGTAGTCCCATATGTGTTCAAATGTGTGTCTGTCTGTGTGTATTATGCGTCGGTGACTTGCCTTTTCCAGCCGCTAAACACTCGTGTTTTAGGTAGAAATTAACCAAATGTACAGTATAACTAGACTTAATAGACATTTGGTTAAAGTCTTGTGATGAATATTACTTATAGCATGTGTATGCATTCTTGCCTTTTGCAATGTAGATAGGCTATACATATTTTAACACTTTGCTGTCAGTATTCATTCATGTGTAACTGTTCATTTAAAAAGTGAATGCATTGTGTATACCTTGCAACTAAGATATGATTTAATATTGCACATAATGTATTGACGTCACGCCTGCCAGTGCATCACAAAATATCCATGATAATAAACAGATACGTGTTCATACGTCATGTGATATAATTGTTTATATTGACGTCACCTGTAAAAGTTTTCGTATGTATTGCCTCTTTTGCAAATCTATGCTCCTTTGTTATTTGCGTTAGAAACTATTTATTTCTACTTTCTCATTGCATGCCATTGCGATTTGTATATGACCATAATTGTTTGCATAATGTAAATACGTTCAGGCATATATTGGATTACTAGTGTGCATTATATATCTGTTTTTCTATGTATGTGTTCATTCACTACATTAATGTATAATTGTATATAGATATGTGCATGGGCGTCGATACTTACGTAATACCCATTCATCAGGGGGGGATGGATGAATGGATCATCCCCCCCTGATCAATGGGTATCAATGACAGATCGACGCCCGTGGATATGTGCTACTCTGAAAGACTATTTATTCATGATTGCCAACTCAGAAGCGGATGTAAGTAAGAATTATGGACATAATTCGACCTCTCACTGTTACATAGTTGAAATCTATTTTTGTAATCAATTTTTAGAATTCACTTTAGTTTTGTGATTGTAATTATAATTATACCATGAAATTGTATGCTGGTATGGATAATTTTGATTGTCCTTTATATGTACGACGCTAATTTAAACAAATTATTAATATACCACTTCCGTGTATCTTTGATAAATGGGAAGACACATGGCGTAACATGCTTATTCAGTTATAGGTTTTTATGTATTAATGTTCAACTCTTGGTTATGTTTCTAGTACAGGTTTGGTGTTTTCGTTGTTATATCCATGTTGCATTATGATTATATGTTTTGTGTTTGATACTGCCCTTATCCTTTTGCAAAGGTATGACCTGGGTTTGCTCTGTCAAACTAGAAAGAATTTCGGTGCCAAGGTAGGCATACAAAGTCAAAACTGTCTATTAAGACCGCCTAAGGAAAACATACATCTGTATAGACAGGTTCATTTACGTGGGAATTGCTCACCAGTAATAGTGTTCTTTGTATACAGGTGATCGCTAGAACATGATGACTAGACAATATAAAATTATGTAGGTATATAGGCGAGCAAGGGAAATAATATCATATTATGAGAGAAATAAATAATTTTGTTTTGAATTTAATTTAATTTAACGGATGCATTGATAGAGTGTTAAAATCAGAACGTGCTGGTCAATGACACTGTAACATATCCACACTGAATGTGGATATGACTACTTGTATAATACACAGTTGTGTGCTAGTTAATCCACAATTGATTAACATTATATAAATCATATTATCTCGAAAGTATGCATCGAAAGTGCATCATCAATAAGGTCATCATCAATTTATGATGTTAATTTGAAACTAGATGAAATTGATGTTGAACAATTTCTAAATGCGAAATTTCTTGGAGTCACTATTGATAGTTAAATTGACATGGGAAAAACACATTGAGTCAATCTCTAAAAGGGTCAATTCTAATATTGGTGTCATGGGTAAATTACGAAGTGTCCTACCGCAGAAGTCATTGGTTACTTTGTATAATGCAATTATATATCTATATCTATCATATTATAACTTAGTATGGGGAAGAACATTTGACACATTTTTGAAGCCATTATTTATATTACAGAAACGTGCCATACGGTTATGCTCTAACGCACAATACAGGGCGCATACCTCTCATTTGTTTAAATCTCTAAAATCACTCAAACTGCCAGATGTTATTTCCCACAATACCTCGTTATTTATGTATAAGTCTAAGCATGCTAGGTTACCCCCCATCTTTAATGATCACTTTGGTTGAATTCTGATGTACAATATTTTATTGAATACCCGGAATAGAGATAATTTTTACTTACCAAGATTCCGTTCTTCTTTTATGCAACATAAATCAATTAGATTTCAGGGACCTGTAATTTGGAACTCACTAAATGATGTATTAAAGGGTGAAAAGAGCTACAGGGCCATTCTTTGAAAAGTGAAACTTTTTCGGAAAAATTGAAGTTTTATTTTTCTGTAGTTTTGTTCCATTTTTGGAATGATCCATGTGTAAAGTTTCATGAAATACATGATTTGAAGTTTAAAATGAAACTTTTTTACTCATTTGCATAAATTTACATATTTCAATATTTTTCTAGTAATCATAATTCAGAAAATAATCAAGATATCAAAAGGATAATTAGCAAGCTCATTCTTCTCACTTTCCTGTACAGGTTGATACCAACTTTGTAAAAATTCAACCTTTCATTCTTTTCTAAACCCGATATTATAAAATTCCCATTTTTCCATTCATATTGTACATGTCACACACGTGACCACCCCAAAATGTCACACACGTGACCAGACGTTGCCACATAATTAAGTACTATAAAAAACAACGGTTTGATATAATTCTCATTCATTGCTACTCTTGTACTTACAAATGTATAGTACTTCTCTGGTAATAAGATGAACATTATAGCTATTCATATTTTAAAGAATTTTCCAAATGAAATTTAGTTATGAAAAAAGTGCTCCGTGCGAAGTCACACACGTGACCCATGCCATTTGACCTCTGACATTGAGTTACGTAATCCTTATAAAATCTTTTGTGTTAAGTTTGAAAGACTACAACATATTCAAGTCACATATGAAGTAAAAATCATTATAGTCTCATACTTACTGAAATATAAGCATCCCATTTCAAAATTTGTCATGTTTTGGGTCACACACGTGACCAAGGATGGCCCTACAACCTTTTTAAAAATAGACATAAACAAGCGATACTCGAGACTTATTGAATTCACAAAATTAGCATTCTTGTAAAAATAAGAATTATATATTAATTCAAATGATGTTCTTTTTAAGTGTATCTAGATAGACACTTTTAGTTATAGAATAGCTGTTTAAGTTAAAATGTAAGTTATTCAAAGTATTGTTTTAGTTTTTAGTTTTTAGTTTTTATTGTTTTAGTTTATAGCTTAATTAAGGGGCTGATGATATACAAGTTTCTACTTTATAGCTACCCCGGCATATGTATGTACATGTATATTTGTATGACTCACCATTATTGTATATGTATTATATGTTATGATGCCGAATAAATGTTAATTGAATAATTGAATAAACATAATTGAAAAATAATTTTAAAAACATGCGTGTGTGGGTGTATCTGTGTGTGTACTCACGTGCGTGTGAGTTTGTGCTTTGTGTACGAGCGTGCGTTTGTGAATATGTGTGAGCGTGTGTGTGTGTGTGTGTGTGTGTGTGTGTGTGTGTGTGTGTGCGTGTGAGTGTGTGTGTGTGTGTGTGTGTGCGTGTGTGTGTGTGTGTGTGGGTGTGTGCGTGTGTGTGTGTGTGTGTGTGTGTGTGTGTGGGCTAAATGGGGGGAGGGGGGTACAGGAGCATGTTTTAGTTCCTTTTATTTTTAGTTATATAACCTCTATTATGTTTATTCCATGAAGTCAGGAAATTGAATATACAGTTGATTTGTATTTGTTTATGTATGTAATATAACCATTTCTATTTTCGTTCATTATAATTGTATATGTATATTTTGTTTAGTCTGTACAATGTATATTCAAATGTAAATGTTATATTTGGAGGGAAAAAAATCACAAAAAGTCTGTGTGTGTGTGTGTGTGTGTGTGTGTGTGTGTGTGTGTGTGTGTGTGTGTGTGTTTGGGTATGGGTGTATGGATTTAGAGAACAATATGGCGAGCAACCACCATATAAGAACAAAAATTATTACCTTAAACCACAAAACGACCAATATGTTGGGAAAATGATTGTGTGGATATTTACACGACATTAAAATAGAATCATCATTTTGAATAGGTAAATAAATTGTCATTTTCGGACTAAGCAAACCCTCTCAAAATGAGCGATTAATATTTGGAACACGGCTAAAGGAGTTGTAAAGTTAGGGAGAAAATATGCCGCTTCAAAGATCGGCGTCCATTCAAGCGCCGTAATAATGATCATCCTTATCCGTAAAAAATGATATATTTGCACTTGATTTCTGACTCTCACTATTCCAAAGAAGGTAAAGTAATATAGCCTACCCTCATTCGGGAAATACCAAAATCCTGAAACTCGTATTTTAAACAAAATGTGACTATATCTGCTGATAACGGACAAACTACCATCGCGACATAATGGTCGTTTGTTGGTGTATAGGTCACAATTAAAGAATACGTTAAGAACGTGCTACCACCTCCCCTCATATCACGCCGCAAGCTGTTATCGCTATTACGTTATGCCTTATGATATTTGATTAATTTACTTTGAGAATTGAAATACAAAAACAAAAGTATGCCATTTAAAAGATTAAAGAGATAGTTGAGTTTTGGTAGAGAGGGCGTTACAAAAAATAATTTGTTGTGAGATAATGAAAAACTGAGTGTCGAATTTGAAAGAGCATACACTTTTAATGGCAGAATAAACTTTATTTGATCAAAATCGGGTCAGAAACGGCTGAAATATCCATAAACATAACCATTGTAATAAATGTAGGGCCCTACAAGTATTCAATAATTTTGAACCAGCCGTTAAAATTCGTTTAAAAATGTTTCCTCTTGTTCAAAAGAGGTTTTTAGATAGTAGTTGAATATCTTTATATCTAATCACTATTTCAACAAAACATCACATGCACAATATTCTATTTAAAATGGTTTTAACAAATGCGTTTTTTGAAAGCGCCCTCTTTAGTTAAACAGCTCTTTTTGAATGATAACAGGCTTTTTACTTAGTCGTTTGATATTTGTGTATTTATTTTAAGCATGGTAGAGTTATAACTATTAGTTTGTAATGTAATGATGCAGTCTTTGGTTACTAAGATTCAGTTTGACTAAAACTGTACTCTCTCTACCAGAACTCAACTATCCCTTTAATCGCTAATTAGTTTGCTTATAGCTTTGATGTTATGATTAAAGGGACTAAGTAACATTGTTCAAATCCTCAAAACTTACTTAGAACTCTAGTGGTTCTCTCATACCTTATCATATTCATATTAACAATGAAAGCCCGGGACAGTTTTCGGTTTTTCAAAAAAAAATCTATTTCGTTCAAAAGATACATGTATTTAGGCCTACGATTGAAGTGTTCAGATATGAAATTGTCTACGGGATCATTTCATGCCGTGTACTAAGTAAGTACAGTGAGTTACTGAACATCACTTTGCAGTTTTGCTCATATCTCAGCAAAAAAAAAAACATCCAATTAACGTGGAATGTTCATACATTACTTTGTGGACATATCAGATCACTCCGATACACATTTTATTAATCAATCATCACTTTTTGCACTTGCTCACGTTTTACTATGAGATCCTAAATTTGATATACATTGATTTATTGCGTTTTCGAACCAAGTTCATAGTTACTTATCACATCGATAATAGAACATTATTTATAAAATAGTCATCGAAATGGATTACTCACCACGATTTTTTTATATCGATTATTACTGGTACTCTTATGATCGATTCATGTTACTAGATCGATACCGATATTAATAAGATGATAATAATAGTAGTAATAATAATACTGCTAAAATACGTAAAACATAATAACAATGATTACGTTAATACTGATAATGATAATGATAACACTAATTGACATGCATTTTAATTGAAATATGATTATTTTACATTTATTTAAATTTTCAATAACTAAACCTAACATAATAAGCATGTAGTCGATCACAATTGGATATGATCGATTACAGCCATTGTATGCATCTCATGTCGACGACGATATCTTAAAGGGATAGTTGTGTTCTGGTAAGGAGAGTACAGTTTTGGTGAAACTGAATTTTAGGAACCAAAACCTACATCATTACATTACAAACTAATAGTTAAAACTAGAAAGGAACACACAATTCTAAATGACGTAGTAAAGATCATGTTATCATTCAAAAAGAGCCGTTAAAACGTAAGAGGGCGCTCTCTAAACACTCATCGGTTTCAACCATTTTGAATAAGATATTGTGCATGTGATGTTTTGTTGAAATAGTGATTAGATAGAGAAATAACCAACAACTATTAACATACCTATTTTGTAACTGTTTGAAAAGAGGAAGCATTTTTTTTTTTTTTTTAACGGCTGGTTCAAAATTCTCTAATAAACCTGGGGCCCCAGCTATATTACAAATTGTTATATTTATGGATATTTCAGCCGTTTCTGAACCGATTTTGATCAAATAAAGTTTATTCTGTCATTAAAATATTATGCTCTTTCAAATTTTACACTCAGTTTTGCATTATCTCACGAACAAATTATTATGTGTAGCGCCCTCTCTACCAAAACTCAACTATCTCTTTAAATTTCGTTTACAAGTTTGTAGTGAAATTCGTCTATTCTCTAGTTAATTAAAGAAAAATCGGAAGTTTAGTTTTCGAATACCAGAGGGATGTGAAATAGTCCACGATTACCAAAAATGTATCCAACGGCTTAGGTAAGTTCCATGTGGCAAAATACAACATCGACTTGTTACTCCCGAATTTGTACATATTTAATTTTGTACCAAAATTGATCTTTGAATGCTATGAAGCTGTGAATAATTTGAAAGTTTATGAATAAATAGTTTGAATAAATATAAACGTTAATTTTTGTTTTAAATGAATTGAAAAATAATGAATGACCATGAAGGAAAAGGGATGTGTGTCACGAGTTGTAAAAAGGGTTGCAATCGATTGTAAAGTTTCAATTAATTGCATGTAAGAAAATAAAACACATTTTAATAAATCAGTATACATATAAGACATCTAAAAAGAGAGCTCATTCGTTTATCTACAATTTATTATCTTATTTAACCAGCGAACAAGTTTCCTGAGGGTTCTCGGCAAATCCCTCCCCCCTCCCCCCCCCCCCCCCCCTCCCCCCCCCCCCCCCCCCTCCCCTCCCCACCGAATGCCTAAAGAGCCGGTTTTTGTTTTTACTAAATACTTGTCACTGTCTTGAACCATAGTGAACCTGTCACCCATTGCACAAATTATAGTCAATTTTGAAGATGCAAGTGTATGATCAAATGCAAAAATATGATTGATTCAAATGTGTTTTATTTTCTTACTTGCAATGAATTGAAACTTTACAATCGATTGCAACTCTTTCTACAATGGGGCCCTGGTGTACTTTGTAAAGTAAATAACTGATTCAAACAAAAACACGCATGAAATATTACTCACCATCACTCATAAATACGGAATATTGATAAGGAATATGCCATTGTTCATAGAAAGCACAAAATAATAAATTAAATTATGAATAGTAGCTGTTCGTAATCGATCTAACGTTAAATAATAACTCTCCGTGATCGATCATTACCAATATTTGCGATCGTACGCGACGTTAGATCCATATTTAAGAATTTGCAATATACCAAGTATATTTATTATGTATTTTATGAAGGGAATGAAGAATGAGACCATTGGACGAATATGAATCATTTAATTAGTTGATTTTACAATAAAGTATGCAGTATTTTTTCACGGTTGTGTTTTACATGTTTAAATTTCGCAATATATTGCCAATTTGTGATAGATTCGTTTAAAAATTTCCACAGATATTTCTCAATCATAATCATTTTTATTAATACACTGTACCAACGGTATTTTTTACATTTTCTATGGTGATCTCTGTAATGAATGAATATCATAGCAAAACATCAAATTAAGATTTGTTGATTTAAAACTAGTTGAAAGATAATGTCCTTGAAATTGAGACTGGGAGATTTTATTATTTGATTATTTCATTGATGTTTCGCTACGAACATATCTAAATAAAAAACAATAATAACATTCTTCATGTACATTTAAACATGTTTTTAAAAATGAACTCTATTTTTATGAGAAAAAAAATCAAAATGTTAATGGTCGATCGATCATTAGATCATTATATCTGCATGATCGATTATAAAACTATAGTTCCATATTCCACGAATGATAAATTGTTAAAGGATATTGTTCGTCACTTCAAGAGGCTGATATAATTATTGATTGAAATTCTTCTCCAAAATTACAACTTAAGTTGCATGTATGTATAGTTTTTGTTCTAGAATTGATGATGACTAAAAAGTACCTCCATTACCCTGTCACTTTGATTTTTTAAACCATTATTTTGCAGGGCCAAATAAACATATATACTTTACAGTTCACAAAAGACTCATAATCTAACATGTTTTTTTTTTAATTTGTGGACGAGACACGTCGCTCGGTTGCGATGGTCTCCCAAAATATCAATGATAAAATGCAGAATCAGACAGAACTATGTCATGTTGTGTCCCGAGCGGTGTGTAGGTAGCATATATAGGCCTATTTCATTAATTGGAAAGAGTCTGTATGGGTCGGGGACGTTAATGAGTGGTCACACGATACTTGCAATTAAAATTCTAGCGGTTCCCTTACACCTTGTATTCTTATCAACAACAAAAAGCAAGCATGGGACAGGTTCGGTTTTTCAAATTCACCTTTTGATAAAAAGATATTTACGATTGAAGTGTTCAGATGTCAAATTATCCAACGAATCATCAGAACCGTGTAAAAGAAGGTGCAATGAGTTGTTGAGTGGTTGAATGTCACTTTGCATTTTGCTCATTACTCCATACTAAGTAAAATAACAAAACACTCATCAATTTTGGCAAAGTTACTAGATCCCTTTGCATACACATACATGTACCTCCATGCAAAATTTCGCGGAATTGGACAATCGGTCTTTGAGATCAAGGGGAGGGGGGGGGGGGGGGTAACAAACCTAGTCTGAAATAGCTCAGTTTAGATCTTTATAGTTGCTTTGTTGACAAGTGCCAAAAAGAGATGAGTGATTAAAGGGACTTAGTAACATTGTCCAAATCCTCAAAATAAAATTGTAATTCTAGCGGTTCCTTTATACCTTGTTGTATTCGTATTAACAATAAAATCATGGGACAGCTTTCGTTTTTCAAATTTCCCTTTCATTACAAAGATATGTATGATTGAAGTATTTAGATAAGAAAATCTCCGGCGAGATTTTCATCCCTGTACAAAGTGAATGCAGTGAGTTGGTGAATATCACCCAATATCACTTTGCATTTTCGCTCATTACTTGGCCATACATTGTCCATTTGACCTGAAATTTTCACACAATACCCTGAGGACATATGAGATAACAACAGTATACATTGCATCAACCATTCATCAGTTTTTGCACATCTCAACAAAGTTACTAGATCCTTTAATAAAATATGTAGGCCTATTGGTGTTATCTTTGTCCACAAAGTAATATATGTAGAAATTTCACGTTAATTGGATGTTTTTTAAGACATTTTATCAACCATTCATTACTGTTTTGCACATCACGGTCAATAAAGTTACTTTGCACTTTCTCTTTCAAATGCCCAAATGTTTGCTACCTTTGTTTGTTTTTGAATAATAATTTTTTTTTTTTTTATATGATTTGATTCGATATATAATTTTGTTTTCCTTTTGGAATCGGATGCAGGTGAAAAAATAGAACGAAGGCGACTAGAGTGCATCTCCATGCATGCATCGGGGGCCTATAGACTGATTTTGTCAGTTGAGAAGTCTGCTCAATGCACCGAGCCGGGTTGGCCCGATGATGTCTTTAATTTGGTTTTCTTTATTATGGTTTTAAAACGTTTATGCACCCAAATACAAACAATTGAAATGATAAAATAAAGAAAATAAACAAGAAGAATTAAATAATATTTAGTTATTGGCGAAAATTATTCAAATTGAATGAACTGCAAATAAACCATAAACAACAACAATAACAATAGTGAAGCGGCAAATTACCAATTTCAATGATATGCCTTGTCTAAAAATAAAAGTAATAGATATGTTTAAAACACATGCCGAATATTTTTGGAGTAGCCATGACTTGTATAGAATAAATTAAATCGAGTCGTGTAAGGATTGGTCAAAAGTTGATCACTCACGCAATACGGCTCTGAAGTTGATTTATGAACAGCGCCATCTATAGTGAGATGCTATAGGGATACAGCTCCTGTTCTGTGGGCGTATATTGTTTACACCACTGTTTAGCCATGTTCGCCCAAAGCGCGCTGGTAAGCCAAGACTAGCGCCTGCTGTATGCGATACAATTTATATGCATCATCAAACTCTGCTGTATGATTATCGATATAGCTAAGACAAGTCCAAGGGCAAGGGTGACCATTAATTAGTGGCCGATCTCGATGCGGACTACGACCACGACGATGAGACTATGAATATTAGGCAATATCGTGTATTAGGCCCCACCACTGCTATACTGTATACACTTATGTAGCCAACTTATAGCCACTAAATCTGACCTATAGCCACTAAATCTAACCTTAGCCATTAATCTGACCTATAGCCATTAATCTGACCTATAGCCACCAAATTAGGGTTAGGGTTAGGGTTAGGGTTAGGGTTTAAAGGGTTATAGGGTTAGGTTATATGTATACAGTATAGCAGTGGTGGGGCCTAATACACGATTATGCCGAATATGAATCTAGGCGTAGATACAATACACTCGTCATGGTGTGTGAAACTACAATTTTATTGAGAAAATGGCTAGGCTTTTGATGCATAGAAAGTGTATCGCATCCAGCTGCAGGCGCTAGTCTTGGCTTACCAGCGCGCTTTGGGAAACAATTGCTAAACAGTGGCTAAACAGTTGACATTGCGAGAGAGCGAAGCAACGAAGGGGGATAATGCGAGAGGGGTGTCCACCTCCCATAATAGGTTTATTTATTCATTTTTTTCAAATTATGTATCAATTTGTTGCATTCATAAAATAGACATCATACATAAATTAGTCCAAGCCATGAAATCAAACAGCATTGGGGGGGGGGGGGGGGGGCACACAAATACAGACAAACCCTCGCTTGGTTCCCTCCCATTGTCCCTTCATGTTTGAGAGGTTGTCGACGCCCTTGCTTAGCACCCTTGCATATCACTTTTACAAAAAAATATCTCAACCGACTTGTGCTTTAGTTGATCACATAGTGAAAAACATTGGGGGTTGGTCTCAAAATCACTGCATGACTTACAGTTGTATTTCAAATTGTTTGCCTAGTGTAATGTAGCAATCACACCGCCAAACCAAATCCAAACCGATACTAGACCAACAAGAGCCCGAACTGGGGTTAGCAGTTACAACAAAAGAGACCGACAATTCCAATACCACTCCAGCAAACCGCTAGCACCCCGAACGTCCCCAATTCCAAAACGTCCCCGAATTATTCGGTCTCGTGTCGGTTTGGATTCGGTTTGAAGGCGTGACTGCTACTTAAATAAAGTATGTTTATGAAATTGGTTATATTTGCAAATTATCAAATCCTAAATGTGTATTTGTATTTTTTCCCCAAGTATTCTAATTTAATGAAATCGGGACTAGTTCATATCGCATTTCGCATCTTATGGTTGTAATGTTCCCCCAAGTGGAAATGCACTTACTATGGTGCGTGTAAAGCCTAGCACAGACAGAGCCAACAGGTTATCTTTCGGGTCGGCTCAGTGTGCGGTGCTTCAGAACTTTTGCCAGCTGAGAGGCAGTCGGGGCCGCTCCAACCGACTGGGCCACACCCTAGCCTCACTGGAACCAGTCGGATCAGGTTGAGTCGGCTCTGTCTGCGCCAGGCCTAACACCTACATAAGACGATCACATACACACTCAAATACACACATGCACGTACATACAACCCCATGCAACAGAGCTTTACACATACATACAACACACATTACAAACACAATCACATTATTCTACATGAATCCTGCATGGTAGAATGGTAGGGGTCTAAATTATCTGGAATTGCTAACTTTGTAAAAATTGTGACAGGCTATAGCAAAACCCGGCACTTGTTGGTGAAAATCAAAATGTAGATGTTCATACCATTAGAAAGGCCTCATCACAAGCTTTCATTTGATGCTTTGTTCTATAATTGGTCAATAATTGGCGACGATACAATTTTTTAAATTTTACAATCATAGATGATAGGTCTTTTACACACATTGTGTGAACTTATAAGGTCCATTTCAAACATGAATTACAGTGCAGGTTTTGCTAAAGTCATTCACAATGAGTAAATAACCCTTACACTAGCCACTTCGTCAACAAGGCAGGTATCATGGGTATGAATGTACTCAGAGAGCATACATTATAAATGTTATCTGACTCAAGCCCCGTGCAGACAGAGCTGACTCGACCCGATCCAACTGGTTTTCATTCGGTTTGGCTCAGTGTGCAGTCATTGCAGTGCCTAGTACCTCACATATTGCCAGTCGAGAGACAGTCTGAAGCCATCAGGGCCGATTCAACACAATGAATCAGCCCCGACCAGGCCAAACTCTAGCCTGACTGAAAACCAGTCGGATCAGGTCAAGTCTGCCCTGCCTGCACCGGGCTTCCAATTATGTGGTGGAAAAACAAGTATAAGGAACGTCATTTACAAATTTCCATAGTTTATTGGAATATTATACATGTACATGTTCATTATAATCAAATAAAATAAGATATTAACATTATACAGGCAGAAGTAGAAGGCTAGTGTAATCGTGGATACAATCAACATAAATGATTAGTGTCAATGTACAGAGAATGTTTACAAACCTTGACAATGTTGAACATTAATAAAGCATACTGAAAATAATTCCACACATTTTGGTAACCCAGGGTACAGCCGTGAATAAAGATTAAATAATTAAACAAAATGGCGGATTTTCATTTGGTACCCCAGGGTACCATGTCATCATATATATAATCTTCTTATGGCCTAGTCCCTCTGCCCCGTTTCTCCTTACGTTTCCTATCCGTTTGACATCCAGAAGGTACTAGCAGATACTGGCAGGAAACGAAATGATCCGGCCAAAGTTTGGAATGGACTAGTAGGATAGTTATAATTCGGCTCCGTTTCCGATGCCTGCTTGTTCAACTGTGGCCATTTCGGTGCTAGGTACTGACCGTTTTGCCATATTAGGTCGGATAGGAAACAGAGGGAGAAACAATGCAGTGGGACTAGGGCCATTAGTACAGTTAAAAATGTACATTTATGTCATACAATACCCAGTCAGTGTTTTCACAATTTCAAGCATGTTGAATTGCCTTGTTACTTTAGGACAAATTCATGTTAGAAATACAGTGGGTTCACAAATTTTTCAATAAAAATGTGATGTTTGTTTCGAAAGAAGATTCATAAGCGAAAATCTAAGCAAAATGGTCTAGCAACAAATTGTGTTGACAGTTTGAACAGTTTGACAGTACTTTGTTCGTAATTATCAATGCTGAACGGTCGTGATGTCAATTTATGAACTGCTGCCATTAAGATTAGTACAGCGATCATTTTTACATGACAAGGCTTTCTTCATGCTTAAACATGTCATAGTATTCAACCCATTTATATTCCTTCATAATTTCTTGAAAAAATGCCTGAGAAATGCCGTTTTGACAGCTTAAATAAAAAATGAATGAATTTTCATGTACAAAACCCATCCATATTGCTCATTCTTAAAATTTAGCAATTAAGAAATGATGGCTCACTTCTACATTTCATGATTTTCAACTCTGCATAATTCATTATCACTTATAATTAGCTCTTCAGTGGTTTAGTGGTTAAACCCAATTTTTGGTGTTCATCTTCATCTATATAATTATCCATTTGGTACAATCAGTATATAAAATCATAGAAACATTACAAATATTACAATATCATTTTGAATATTCTTGATTCTAATTAACATCTTATCTAGAAACACTAAAAGGAATTCAGGGGCTTGTCACAAAGATCCTAAGTTGAAATTAACTCGAAGCTGGACTTGAAAAATTATGGAAAGCCATTAATTGCCTTGGAATAAAATGTATTCAAATGCAGAAATGCAAGTATTTTTTTTACTTTTCATAAATGTTACATCAAGAACATAAAAATCTCCTCAATAACAGAAAATATCAATGACTTGAATCAATATAATATGCCTTTTACAAGAACTATAACAAAACATTTCAAAAAAGGCTAACAGCTTTCAATAATTTGTAAGTCCAACTTTGGAGTTAAGTCCAACTTAGGATCTTTGTGAAACATTCCCCAGGCCTATGTTGGATACAACTACATCTTGTGTTTCTTTTTCTTTTTCTTCTTTATACTGCTGCTTTCCCCACCGTCCCTCTCTTCCTCTCTATCTCCCCTCTCCCCACGATCCCTCTTCCTCCTCTTCTTACTCTGGTTAGTCTCCTCCCCCTCCCCATTCAGACCCTCCTCACTACTATCCCTCCTCTTCTTACTAGTCTCCCCACCAGACCTTCCTTCACTCGTATCAGCAGCATCATCCTCTTCGTGCGAGCAGCTGTGTCCTACACTATCCTCATTCTTCCTGCTTTTGTCCTTCTTGGATTTCTTTGTCTTCTTCTTCTTCTTCCGCTCGCCGTTCTCGGCAGCGTTCTTCTCGCTCGAGCTATCGGACCGGCTCTCGACGACCACTTCGTCCATCAGCCTCTTCTTCTTCTTGTTCTTCTTCTTCTTCCGCCCCATGTCGATCCCCTCATCTTCCTCCTCGCTCTGACCTCTGACCTCGATGGGGGCGATGACCTCCTCGTCCGATTCCCGGCTGTGGACAGTGCGACCCTTAGACTTATTCTTCCGCTTCTTCTTCTTCTTGCCCTTACTCCTCTCGGCGTGCTGTGCTTCTTCGCTATCGACCTCCATCTCCTCCTCCCCATCAATCCCTCCCTCATCATTTTCTTCTGCTTCGACAAGTTCGCCCGATGGCGTCTTTTCCAGCTTCTGCTTCTTTGACCTGAAGCCAGAGGGACCTGGCATGTCTTCGGGACGTTCCCTACCAACTACTGCCTCGCCAGCATTCGACCCTGATGGTCCAGGGACAGCTTTCCTCGTGCCAGAGTCATCTTCGGAGTCAGAATCACCTCCACCAACGATCCAAGACGATTTGCGCTTCGCCTTGGACTGTCCAGAGCTTCCCACCTGATTCAACCCCTTTTCACCGGACGAACCCACCACGAATCCAAAGCCGCAGCGAGGCAGGTCCACCTGCCCAAAGGTTCCCGCCTGATTCAAACCTTTCTCACCAGATGGACCAGCCCCGAATCCGAAGCCGCAGCGAGGCAGGTCCAGCTCTGTATCGGAATGTGATTCGCTCTCCTGCCGCCGTCTGTTCTTCTTTATCGCGGTCATCTTCTGAGCGAAGTACTCCTGCACGCTGCAGGAGCTGCGGATGGTGACCACCCCGTGGGAGACATCCTCCTTCTGCTCCTCGCCGTCTGACTCTGCTTCTTCCTCATCGTCAGAATTCTCAACCTAAAAAAGAAAATAAATGGTCCGATTATAAAAATGTTTGAAATACTATGTCGTGCATGTGAGGAGCATGCTTCTTCCTCATTATTAGAATGTTCCACCAGAAAAAGAAAATATACATAAATAGTTAGATTAATAAAGTGTTTGTTCACTCACGGCTCGACACTAGCAATTGCCTGCTTGCCCAGGGCATGTAGAAATAGGTGCTGGGCTTGTAAAATCCAATAAATTGTGTACTCTGTCTACTTGCCAATTCAGACAACTAAATCATTCTTCAATTACGAGAGAACAATAAAACAATATATTCTAATCTAGAAGTAAGTGGGGATGTAAATCTTTTGTTGGGGCAGGTAAAATGTATGCATTTATAATGATTTTAATGCCTGAATGGGCCAGTACAGAAAAACATGTTAGCATGGAGGCTTCAGTAACTACTTATCAAATTAGCTATCATTCATATTGCGAGAAAAGTGATCCTCCGTGACAAACTTCTGAATGTTACAACCATGTTGGAAACACCACATTCTTTACTGAAACATTCTTTACGGTTTGGCTCTAAAAGGAAATAAAAACAAACAGATTATCAACTCTTCAAAGCATATCTTAAAGTAACTCTTCATGATGATGATGATGACAATGTCGATGATGATGGTAATGTCGATGACAATGATGACGAAGATGATGTTGTTGTTGCTGATAACAACATAGATGGTGATGTTGCGGCTGCTGATGATAACAATGATGACAAGGATGACAAATATGATAACATAGATGGTGATGTTGTGGTTGCTGATGATAACAATGATGACAAGGATGACAACAATGATAACAAAGATGGTGATGTTGTTGATAATGATAATGACGATGATAATTATCTTGATGAAGATAAAGATGTTGATAATGATGACAAAAATTGATATATTTGTTATTGATGATGATGGTAATATCGATGACGAAGATGTTGTTATTGATGACAATAAAATAGATGGTGGTGATGATGCTGCTGATGATGATGATAATGATTTTGATGATTATAAAGATGCTGTTGATAATGATGACAACTATAGATGTTGTAATTGATGATGATGCTGATGATGAAGATGGTGAGTTTGTTGTTGATGATAACAAAGATGATGAAGATGAAGATGTTAACGTCAATGGTGATGACGACTTACCGACTGTGTCTGCGGTGTGACGGGGGCAGAGTGTGTCTTGCGCTTTCCAAATATGCTCTTCATCCCCTCCGCCCCATACCTGCTCATGTCCTTACCTCGCACAAACTTCTGATAACTGCAACATAAATTGATAATTGATACAATGTCAATGATTTGAAGCCACAATTAGTCATAGATGCAATTTGTTATCCCCTCCTCTCGGTATTGGCTCATGTCTTTACCTCGCACAAACTTCTCATAACTGCAACAATCAAATAATTCAGTAATTGGTAAGCTGTCCATGAATAAAAAGCCACAATTGTGATTTACAGTTTAAAAGAGGTAAATTCTTTGGCCTCTCACAAACTTCGGATCTATCATGCTAAAACGATGATATAAATCAATATTTGGTACAATTATGATCTGCAGTTCAAAAGAAGTGGTCTTCTGCACGAAGATGATTTACAATTAATTGATTGGTTGTACTAGGTGTTATGTTTTTAATCCGTAATAACTCAGTCGCTTATGAATAGAATTAAATTAAAACTTCAGACATTGTAAAGGGATACTGTCAAATTTTCTGTGCCAAGTTTTATCAGATTTCAACCAGAGAGAGGGTGGCTAATTGTCAATTTTTTTAAAAAAACCTTACCTTTAGAATCGGCCACTTTCGAATCTTAGACCTTCTTCCCAATGCACCCATAGAGCAATTTATCACATGACTTAGTAAATACAGTACATGCCGCTGTGGTGTTATATTTTTGGATATACCATGGCAATATTACACCCCTGTGTTTGACAGTCAGATGATAAAACAGTTGTTCAATTTGTTGTCGGGAAAATCACGGAATATTCCTATCGTCGGGATGTAATATTCCGTGCTATACCCTATACCCTAACAACAGTATAATATCCCATTCATTGCTGCATTCAATTTCAAGGAGTAAACAACAATTTGGATGTAATTTTTCCTGCATTTTCTCTATAGATGATGTTTGAATAAAAGTATAGTCAAACCTGTCTTAGCGGCCACCTGTCTATAGCAGCCAACCTGCCAATAATGGCCACTCAAACTACAGACAAACCTGTCTTAGCGGCCAACCTGTCTATAGTGGCCATCAAAAGTTATCCCCTGCAAAGGAAAAACAGTACTATTGAACCTGTCTATAGTGGCCACCTGTCTACAATGGCCACTATTCTTGACTCCCTTGGGTGGCCACTATACACAGGTTTGAAAGTACTTACTGGACCCTGCTCTTAGACTTCTTTGATCTCTCCTCCAGGCTCTTTGCTTCCCTCTCAGGCTGTGGGGAGGGGGCATGGTCCTGGCCCAGGGAACTAAGGAGATCATTAAAGTCATCCTGGTGCGCTATCCAGTTATCCTCATGGTTGGCCTTGCATCCAACACCTGAAGATGAGATATTGCGATTGATTTAATATAACATTTAGCGCTTTATACAATAGAAAAGTAGATAATGCTTTGCATCCAACACCTGAAGATTGAGAAAGGTTAAGTATGAACATTTAATATCAATAAAATAGAAACCACCAGAACAGCTGCATGTTTCCTTGAAAGTGAATTTGTTGAGTCCATACATTGCAAAAGTTAATATTGGCTTGAGGAGATCGTTATCATGGTGTACTATCTAGTTTTAGAGATATCATAATGAGATATTTTATTTATGCATAATTTACGAAGCCATGTGACCTTTGACCCAGGGAGCACCGGATATCATTGGTTATTTGGGTCCTGGGAGTTTCTTCTACATCCCTCAATGCACAGTGCTGCTCTTCAGGGCTATTGTAGAACCAGTCAACAGATATTCATGGAAGCCTCCCTCAATGCACAGTGCTGCTCTTCAGGGCTATTGTAGAACCAGTCAACAAGATATTCATGGAAGCCTCGGGGCAAATTTGCCCCAAAAATGCAAAAAAATAACCCCCCAAATTAGGATTGAGTTCAATGCAAATCAAATTTTGGAGTATCATTATCATGCAGGCAAGCTTGAAAAGTAGCCCAGGCTGCAAAATAAATTTATATTTTGTCCCTAGGTGTAGAACTCCCATTATTTGTTTCTGCTAAATTTCATGGTTGAAAACAAACTGGTTTTACTCACCCAGGTTGTTGTTCTTGAGGGATACTTTGACGTGATCCAGACTCCCATTTTCCTTGGCTCCGAGTCCTTTGCCTTTGGCCCAGCCCATCTGCTCCATCAACCGCTGCCCAAACTTGCTGGAATCTGTCATCATGACAATAAATAATTATAATAATAACCACTATAATCTATAACAAAAATACTTCATAACAACAATAATTATATCAGTCTACTTGATGATGAGTAGGAGGAAGGGGGATGAAGAGGAGGGGATGAGGAAGAGGGGAGAAGGAAGATGAGGAAGAGGAGGAGGGGTAGGAGAAGGAGGGTAGGAGAAGGAGGAGGGCAGGGATCTAGTAGGGGAGGGGTAGGAGAAGGAGGGGTAGGAGAAGGAGGAGGGGAGGGATCTAGTAGGAGGGGAAGGGGGAGGAAGAGGAGGGGAGAAGGAAGATGAGGATTAGGAGGAGGGGTAGGAGAAGGAGGAGGGCAGGGATCTAGTAGGAGGGGAAGGGGAAGAGGAGGGGAGAAGGAAGATGAGGAAGAGGAGGAGGGGTAGGAGAAGGAGGGGTAGGAGAATGAGGGCAGGGATCTAGTAGGAGGGGAAGGGGGAGGAAGAGGAGGGGAGAAGGAAGATGAGGAGTAGGAGGAGGGGTAGGAGAAGGAGGGGTAGGAGGAGGAGGGGAGGGATCTAGTAGGAGGGGAAGGGGAGGAAGAGGAGGGGAGAAGGAAGATGAGGATTAGGAGGAGGGGTAGGAGAAGGAGGAGGGCAGGGATCTAGTAGGAGGGGAAGGGGAAGAGGAGGGGAGAAGGAAGATGAGGAGTAGGAGGAGGGGTAGGAGAAGGAGGGGTAGGAGGAGGAGGGCAGGGATCTAGTAGGAGGGGAAGGGGGAGGAAGAGGAGGGGAGAAGGAAGATGAGGAGTAGGAGGAGGGGTAGGAGAAGGAGGGGTAGGAGGAGGAGGGGAGGGATCTAGTAGGGGAGGGGTAGGAGAAGGAGGGGTAGGAGAAGGAGGAGGGGAGGGATCTAGTAGGAGGGGAAGGGGGAGGAAGAGGAGGGGAGAAGGAAGATGAGGATTAGGAGGAGGGGTAGGAGAAGGAGGAGGGCAGGGATCTAGTAGGAGGGGAAGGGGAAGAGGAGGGGAGAAGGAAGATGAGGAGTAGGAGGAGGGGTAGGAGAAGGAGGGGTAGGAGGAGGAGGGGAGGGATCTAGTAGAGGGGAAGGGGGAGGAAGAGGAGGGGAGAAGGAAGATGAGGAGTAGGAGGAGGGGTAGGAGAAGGAGGGGTAGGAGGAGGAGGGGAGGGATCTAGTAGGAGGGGAAGGGGGAGGAAGAGGAGGGGAGAAGGAAGATGAGGAGTAGGAGGAGGGGTAGGAGAAGGAGGGGTAGGAGGAGGAGGGGAGGGATCTAGTAGGAGGGGGATGATGAGGAAGAGGGGTAGGAGAAGGAGGAGGGGAGGGATTTAGTAGGAGGGGGAGGAGAGGAAGAGGAGGGGTAGGAGAAGGAGGAGGGGAGGGATCTAGTAGGAGGGGCAAGAAGAGGAAGAGGAGGGGAGATGGAAGAAGAGGAGTAGGAGGAAGAAGAGGGGGAAGGGGGAGTGGGGAGGATAATATCTTTACCAAAAGGAAATACAAACAAAAATACCATGTTTTTAACACAAATTTTATTTTTGTTTCTGTTGTCTTCAAAATCACACTTTTAAAATTCCCCAAACTTATGATATATCGTGTATTTAAATAAATGTATTCTACAAAATATGTTGATACTCAAATGAAGGTTGAACAGATAATTTGAGAGAAACAAAAAAAATGAAAAAGGTATGAAGATATGGCCCATGCCCACAACTTAGCCAGAGTGTGTTGCCAATTTGAGTCACTCGTAGTCATAGAAATAAATGGCTTTCCAAAGAGCCATACTAATAGTTTTCTTTTTTCGTGCATTTTGACATGATCGAGGTGATGGTAGTCTGAATGACCTCCACCATAGTCATACACTGTTTACTCTGTTTAGTTTTACTTAGTGTTGTCGGAAACATCATCCATGATCATTCATAGAATGTTCCCTCGAATGCTCGAGCTCGACGAGGGCGCAGGATTTGAAATACTCTTTCGTGAAGGAGAAAATATGTCATTGACATTGTCAATATAAATAATATTAAAGTAATCTCAATAGCAGTAGCACCATTACAATTCCTCAGAGAGAAACATTCCAAGATCATAGATGTTCACTCCACAACACAACTATAATTTATTAAAATACCCCAAACTCCACATGCATTGGTAAGCTTTGCCTGCTTTGGAGTTTGGTACATGTAAACCAAGGAGGTTTCTCCTTGTGTAAACAGTGCATGCATACATGCATACTGTATACACATGTAAATGCACCTATATTACAGACCACACAGTAAATTGATTACTGTACCGTGCATGCCTGCCAATGCAATAAGCCCCGCCACGTAATATGCATAGAACACAATCGTAGAACACACGTTCATACACCTTGCACACACACAGTACACAAGTGCTAATACGTTCCTGTGCATGTAATAGCAACACCTTTCTCAATATAAACACACACACATTCCGTCAGACATCGACAGACGATATGACAAATGAAACATGATTTACACATCATACATACAAATAATCAACACTTTTAGCGACATTTCCTGATAACGTATTAAGTGTTCTACGGAAAAAGTGGTTACAAACTTTGAATTACCATCGCTCCAAGCTTTATTTCTCGGGTCAAACGACAACTTCTGTCTCCGTCGCGGCTCTGCTAGCATCGCCATCTTGCACGTGTAGGATGAATTGTGCTAGCCTCAGCTCAGCTCCGATGCATGATGATACAAGAATAATATTTTTATGTAATTACAGCATTTATTCATTCACTTTCATTGAATTAAACGTGTACTGATTATTCTACCTCATCTTATGATTTTGAAATAAATGTATTTAACACATATTCCATAAAATATTAGTATGTTCAATGAAAAATATGTATGAACCAGTCCATTAAAATGTACACGTTTCGTATTGAGACTACACTTAAATTACAATAGAAACTCCACGTTAAACATATGTACACACGGTTTAAATGCCCGGCGAACCGGCCAATCAGAATGCGCAATCCAACATGCCCCAGGAAGTCGCGGGCCAATGAGCGGAGAGTACACAGACCGCAGCCGCTGTTTTTGAACGTTGCAAAACTAAACGTGAAAAACATTCAACCCGAGCGATCGCAGCAGACAACAGCGAAAGCCTCATATCGGCAAGATAATTTCAGTAAAATTTCGCTTTTAGAACAAAATATAAAAAATGGCATCAAGACACAAGGAAGATCTGAGAGTGAAAGAGGTCCCAGATGTTGTAACAGATCCATCGACTGGAAAAACCTACACAAAAGGAAGATTTTTGGGCAAGGTAACTATCGTTTCAAAATTATTTTGATGATCGTGTGTCTCATTGTGTGTGTACTTACAGCTGTTCTGTGCATGTGAAGGGCGGTGTGGTGCAAAATTATTTTCAGTTATTCAATTCATGACATTTATTTTGTTAGAATCTCTCGTTTATCTATCATTATCAATCAATATAAGTCAGAAACTGGTAATATATTACTATTAAGCCTCATCAAAATGTAGGATCTTTGGCCTCATATATAACCGTCCTATAATTTGGTCATAAAACATAATTATGAAGATGGGAAAATAAACTGAAAATTACTGATGATGTTGAGTGACTTTTTTGGTGTGAATTTTAGCGAGTCAAGTAAGTGATGATTGCTCTGATGACATGAAACTCACCAATTGCATGCTTTTGCTTAGCTTTTGCTTATCTGTCAACAGTTGTGTTTTTGTTCATGATGATGACATCTATTCTTTGTCAACAATGTCAGTTTGTCTTTGAATTTCATGCACTGCAACTGCAAGCTTTTTTATGATTTATATTTATATATAATTATTAATGTTGTCGTTGATTGGCCGGCACCAACAAAAATGTCCAACCATGCCAACTATTTCCTGTTCTAGATCGTCAAATGGCCTCTTTTCAGCTTTTACATTAAAATTTAAATAATTAAAGGTGCCATGATTCATTTGTCAATCTATTTCCTAACTAACTCAAGTGAACGCTACCGCGGAGCGGTAGCGTTCAAGGTCGGGCTCATAGTGCCCCCGAATTTATGCGCTAATGTGCACAATAAGTGTGCTTAAAATTATAGACATGATACGGTACTTACCACCGTGTAGATGATACGTTATGCAACTATGGGGTGGATCAGAATGATGATTTTTTGCTCCATTCCGCATAAAAATGAGTGATTTATGCACCTCATCGACTTCTTTCCGTGTCGTATCGCGACTTCTGAACGACCGATGATTGCGCTTTAGTCTTCATCCAAGTCGCCCGCCGATTCCAAATAGACGGCAGATCTGACGCGCGCGTTTAGTGGTCGTACGGACTTGCGCGTCAGATCGATCTGTCGTTTACTTGGAATCGGCGGGCGACTTGAATGAAGACTATAGCGCAATCATCGGTCGTTCAGAAGTCGCGATACGACACGGTACTGTCCATGAGCCGAGGCCAGAAAAAATGAAATTCGTAGCACCCCCCGACGGGCATGGAAATTTGGGTATCAGAGGTAACGCTGTAACTGACCTTGATGATCGGATCGGTTGATCGGATCGGCAAAATTTGTATCATCAAAATCGGATCGCTACTTGATCGGGATCGGATGATCGGCAAAAAAAAAAAAAAAAAAAAAAAAAAAAAACGTTTTTTTTTTTTTCTTTGGAAAATGATCCCCAAAAACATATTTTGGGACAATAAATGAATGACAAAGCAACATATATCCATATTAATAAGCCCAATGTAATTTTGTATAGGTATGCTTTCATTTCAAACTGATTACTTCTCCTTTTACGAAATTACTCACGGCGATTCTGAAAGTTTACGTCAAATTAATCACATGGGACTGAGCACACTGCAAAGTTTATGTGCTTGGCACCGAGTTTAGCGTCTTCATAATGAAGATGCTGTTATGCCTGCCAAGTACTTATACTGTGCAGTTCAGCACACTGCAGAGTTTAAGTACTTGGCAGGCGTAGTAGGCTTAAAGCCATTTGGACGACTTAATCAATAGTTTTGGATGCGCCGAGGCAGCTTGCTCGGAGCTAGCTGTGCATCGCGCGGGGCTGGCGCTAGCGTGGCCAACCGGGAGAGATAAGGCGGAGAAGACCGTCAGCGGAGGCTATGCTTTCCCGTGCATACCTGCATCGCGGCGCGCGCGCGCAGCATGCATGCAGCACGCGACATGTGACAGCTGATCTATCTCCGTCCATGTGACCTCTTTTTGTTGATGTTGTTGTTACTTATTTTTGCATTTTGTTTTTAGTTTGACATCGTTTTTTTATGCTGTTGCTGCATGCATTTTCAGTCAGATTTTTGTGCATCGCTTGTTTATTTTATCCTGTTTCCTTGAATTGCAGCTTGATTATTAATATTACTCAGTATAAAAAAATAATTAAGATATTTTGATTTTGTTTTTCACGACTGATTTTCTAAAAAATAACTGGAGTTTATTTAACTGTTTTGTCATATCTTTGTTCTCCTTTAGAATCAGTTTAACTCGATCAACAAGTTGGGTACATGATGTATTATAAGCTACATGCAGTATACAAATAATTTTGAAAAAAAACAATAGAAAACATAAAATTAAGGGGACATTTTTTTAAATAAACAAAGTAATATACCCCCAATAATTGTTGTGCCCCCCCCCCCCCCCCCCCCCCCCCCCACCCCCCCCCCCCCCCCCCCCCCCCCCATCAGTCCGACCATCTTCGCCACTGGCTACATGTGTTTGTTTGTTTGTTTGTTTGTATTTGATTTGATTAGTGTGTATTGCTTTGTTGTATTGCAACTAGTACACAAGTTTGTTCGCTAATTACTTGTACCAATAACCCCAATATACCATTCCCCACGTCATTCAACAATCCGAAATGAGTTTTAAATGTACAAACAAAATAATAGCCCCCCGCCCCCAAACTTCCCGTCGTCCGGCGTATAGGCCTACTCAAGAAACAAAGTACCCTCCCCCAGTCTACTGAGAAGGCTGCCACCCCCTCCCCGATTCGAAAACAAGTATACCGGGTATTATATTTTAAAATATATAAATTATTGTTATGTACACCGAGTATAATAATAATAATAATAATCTCGATTTATATAGCGCCTAATATGATTGATAAATGACGGAAATGATGAACTGATGATGGCAATGAATGATCATTATGAAGATGGCGATGGCAATGATTATTATGATTAAAAAAGAGGATGGTAATGATCCATGTTTGACTGGTGATGATTATAATAATTACTAACATCGAGACGGACAAAGGGCCATTATAATGGAGCCAGGGGCGAAGCAAGAACATTGTAAACTGCGTCATGGCAACTCCCCGATAAAATGTAGGTAGTATATAATTTATTATTATTTTTAATTGCGTTACGTACTATCTTAACATGAACAATTATTGCAATAATTACTAATACTTAAATTATGCGTAGCTTCGAGGTAAACTATATGGGGAGGTCCTCAATACAATGTGACAAAAAATGAAGAAAGCGTTAGCCTAATGGCAGTGTGAACGAAATAATTAGTTCCCCATTTGCGTGCCCCCCCCCCCCCCCCCTGAAAAAATAAAAATAAAAAATCACACGGTCGCACATTTTTTTTATTTTTTTTTATTTGGGGGGGGGGGGGGGGGGGGCTGACCACATTTCAATTGTTATAATTATCTTATCATCACCATTATTTTCAATTTGACGTTATTATTATGATGTTCTTCATCAAGTATATATACAATTTCACAAGCCATCATCCGTCGGAAATAATAAGTATTTATATTTTGAACATCATCACGAGTACATAAAAATAAAAATCGCCACGTCGCACATCGGAAACTAAATCATAATCGGGGGCCGCATTGATATTGGGGGATGGGGGAGGGGGCTGACCACATTTCAATTGTTATCATAATTATCTTATCATCACCATTATTTTCAATTTGACGTTTATATTTATATTATGATGTTGATCATCAAGTATTTAATTTCACAAGCCATCATCAGTAGAAATAATAGAGTATTTATATTTTGAACATCATCATGAGTACATAAAAATTAAAATTGCACGGTCGCACATGAAACTAAATTATAATCAGGGGCCGCAGAATGTTTTTGATTCGGGGGGGGGGGGGGCTGACCACATTTAAATTGTTATCATAACTATCTTATCATCACCATTATTTTCAATTTGACGTTTATATTATGATGTTTTTCATCAAGTATACAATTTCACAAGCCATCATCCATCGGAAATAAGTATTTATATTTTGAACATCATCATGAGTACATAAAAATAAAAATCGCCCCGTCTCACATCGGAAACTAAATCATAATCAGGGGCCGCATTGATATTGGGGGATCGGGAAGGGGGCTGACCACATTTAAATTGTTATCATAATTATCTTATCCGTCACCATTATTTTCAATTTGACGTTTATATTATGATGTTGATCATCAAGTATTTAATTTCACAAGCCATCATCAGTAGAAAATAATAAGTATTTATATTTTGAACATCACCATGAGTACATAAAAATAAAAATCGCCCCGTCGCACATCGGAAACTAAATCATAATCAGGGGCCGCATTGATGATGGGGGAGGGGGCTGACCACATTTCAATTGTTATCATAATTATCTTATCATCACCATTATTTCAATTTAACGTTTATATGTTGATCATCAAGTATACAATTCACAAGCCATCATCCGTATAGAAATAATAGAGTATTTATATTTTGAACATCATGAGTACACACAAATTAAAATTGCACGGTCGCAGAAACTAAATCATAATCATGGGCCGCAGAATGTTTTCGGGGAGGGGGGAGGGGGCTGATCACATTTCAATTGTTTTCATAATTATCTGATCATCACCATTATTTTCAACTTGACGTTTATGTTATGATGTTTATCATCAAGTATACACTTTCACAAGCCATCATCCGTAGAAATAATAAAAGTATTTATATCATGAACATCATCATAAGCACGAGTACATAATAATTAATCATAACAAAATCGCACAGTCGCACGTGAAACTAAATCATAATCAGCGGTCACAGAATGTTTTGATTTTTTTTGGGGGGGCGGGGGGTGGGGGAGGTGGCTGACCACATTTCAATCATTATCATAAGTATCCTTTTAAGTCCCCCGTGCTCATGTTTATCTCGTCTTCCTCGTCATTACATAAATAATCACAGCGTAAACAAATTATAATTCTTTAAAGAACTTATAGTAAAACAAAAAATGAACGAAGGATCGGCCGAATGTATTATAGTAAAGTTGAAGGTTTCCGATGCTCGACAAAACGACTGCCTTAAAATAAAATTGGAGCGTCCGTCATCTTCCTAAAAAGGAAAGACAAAAAAAAAAAAACATGTTATGATTATGTTTATATAGTTAAATTTTGACGCCATAGTCAATATAACAACATCTCCCAGAATTCGGGGACCGGGAGATCGAGAGAGCAAATTTACAGTTGATATGAAAAAATTGTCAGTGCATGTAATATAATTATGTACCAGCTTTCCCCTGAATCTTAGTCCTTGCTGGCGACTATAGATCAACAAATCGTTTTTATTTCCTCTTCCATAAATGTATCAGCATTCTCTATCAGTCGGTCGACAGTAAAAGACTGAATTTAACATGTAAAAGAGGATATGAAAACGATAATTTGTTGATCTATATAGCTTGCGACATAGGACACGCATGCCGCCCGCATGCATGCACGCCAGCGCAGCGCCGATCGCGCGCGCGCCGGGTCTGACGGCCCAGAGTTCATGTGAACATCCGTCGGGAATATCGTTCAAATGACTAGCAATTTTGCGTGTCTTGTTCCGATTTTCGCTTTCAAAACGAAGTAAACTAACAAAGAGTATCTCGAAAATAAATTTTTTTTCAAGTAAATGATATAGATTGTTACTTTTTTAAATTTCAATTCCGATATTCTTCAAAGAAAATGGATGGTTTTCTCCCGGGTTTTTTGTTTTGTTTTTCACAAAAAAAAAAAAAAAAAAAAAAAAATTATCCGATCCGATCTTCCGATTTTTTTTCTCAAGATCGGAAATCGGAAAAACGGTCCGATCAACCATGATCGGATCGGGATCGGCATGCCGATCCGATGATCGGTTACAGCATTAATCAGAGGATAGGTTATGAACCCAGCTTCTAAGAAATGCTGACCCCCCATCAAAAAAGTTGCTCGTAACCATGGCAACGCCACTCATGTGACACATGCCCTTTTCACATGAAATACAACTGGAAATTAGAAAAATTAATTACTTACCAATTATTTAATAATTTTTGAAATAAATGTATGTTTCCAATGATTACAATACTAGTAATGGAATTAAAAAAACCTTCCTGACAGTCTGACATAATTTGTAAGTAAATATTGACATAATTGTGTTGCCTAGCAACATAATTTTACCTAGCGACCAATTTAACCCTATATAAACGGTTGCTGATCGTTTTTTAAAGTGATTATCTTTTTAAAACTGAATACCAAAATCTCTTAACCATTAATTTCATTTTAGTGGAATTGATATTGATTCTAAGGTGATACAATTCAAGAAAATAAGCATTCCAACAATATTATATAGCTGTTTGTTAACCAAACCACAATTTTCAAGAAAATGCCATTTTGCTGTAGAATGTTGTACAATTGGAGTAAATCCAGTTTACTATATATAACCTATAACTTTTATATTTTTTGTATCAATTGTTCAATATTTTAAAAATACTTTATAACAATGTTTCTTCTTTTTCTTCCATTTTTCAGGGAGGTTTTGCCAAGTGCTATGAGCTGACTGATGATGCAACGAAGGAGATCTTTGCAGGGAAGGTGGTATCCAAAGCACTCCTGCAGAAACCACATCAGAAAGACAAGGCAAGTTACATACATTACAGCAAAACAATTTGGGGGGCTACTTTTCCAACTTTCGGGGCTACAAATTTCTGGGCTCTTTTTTAAATTTCAGGGGCTACTATTAAGCTCTATTGCTGTAACTGTAAGTGATCATCTGATAGCATTTGATCATGATCCAAAGAGCAAATAAACAAAAAATCAACCTTTTTTTTGGGGGGGAGGGGGGGCTCTTTTGGTTGGGTATTTCGGGGGCGAATTCGCCCGCCGCCCCATGTATTTTTTCCACTGAGTTACTAACAAATATTTTGCCTGAGAAAGTAGAAACATACTTTATCAAATTTCTGAACAATTAATGTTTCAAATTGTAACAGATTTATAAATAAGATTAGAAGAATTCATTTGTCTTATACAGTACAGACTTGTGAACTGTTGAAGCGTGTACAAAATATGGTGGACCGACTGGCCCACCTTTTTTTCTTCTTTTTAATTTTGTTGAGCCTTGCAAATGTTACTTTTAAATGTTGAAAACAAAATTTGAAAGTTGAGACAAAAGATACAAATATTCAATATACTTTTATTGGGCAGTAATTATAAAGATAGATATTTTCCTCTTTGTTTTCACTTTTCAGGTATTTAATAACAGTTCTAAATATTGATTTTGTTTTTGTTAAGATGTTCCAAGTTCTTTCAGATCTGAGAATGGAGATCCACATTCATCACACTCTCCATCACAAGCACATCGTTTTGAAAGAAACATTTTTTATCTACTTAGTTGTTTGAATTGTTTCCTTTTTTGTGTTGATCAGATGACAATGGAGATCTACATTCATCACACCACTGATTTTCCGTTTTTAAAAAAGGCCTTTTCCGTTTCAGAAAATCAGGAATTCCGTTTTTACCTGCCTGAAAAATGGAAATTCCGTTTTGCCATAGACTTTGTACATGTGAAAAACTGCAAATTCCGTTTACATAGAACTCCATACAAAATGTAATGAGTAGGGTAAAATCATGATTTTCACCCACAAATCATCAAAATTTGGGGGGAATGTGTCCTGCCTGATATCAGGAAGGACTTACCACAGGCCAGAGAGTAAATATCTTTAAAATTCATTTAATAATGATTAATGCTGAGTTGGTTTGGTCGATCACACCGGTTCCCCACCGTCACCATCGGGTCCCGGTTTCGTTTTCTTTGGAACAGGGTCCGAAAAAGAAAGAGGAAAATCAGTGCCCCTATTTACCACAAGCACATTATTCTGAAGGAAAAACTATTTGTTAGATCAGTCTATATCTAAGTCAATAAATTAAACTTGTTTGAATTGTTTCCTTTTTTGTGTTGATCAGATCATCAGATGACAGTTTGGAGATTCACAATTATCACACTCTCTACCAACTAGCACATTGTTTTGAGAAAAAAAATCAGTCTTACTTCAAAATTTAAACTTGTTTGTTTTGTTGTCATTTTTTTTTCATTGTTGGGTTCCACTCTTTTCTTCTTTTTAATTGTTTTGTTCTGATTTTCAATTTTCAGATGACGATGGAGATCCACATCCACCGCAGCCTCCACCACAAGCACATTGTTGGGTTACACTGCTTCTTTTCTTCTTTTTAATTTTGTTTACATGTCAAGCCTTGCAAATGTTACTTATTGAAAAGTCTAGTCTATTAATTAAACTTGTTTGAATTGTTTCCTTTTTTGTGTTGATCAGATGACAATGGAGATTCACATCCACCGCAGCCTCCACCACAAGCACATTGTTGGGTTCCACTGCTTCTTTGAAGACAAGGACAACGTCTATGTACTGCTAGAGCTCTGCAGGAGGAGGGTAAATATAAGCTGTTCTTTCTGTACCAATGCAGGAATTAATTTTTAATTTTAGGGAGCGATTTTTCAATCTGATGGGGCTATTTTGAACATAAGGGGTGAAAATCGCCCTCAGTTTCAGTATATTTCCTTCCATTGCTGAACTTTGAAGACAAGGACAACGTCTATGTACTGCTAGAGGCTCTGCAGGAGGAGGGTAAATATAATTGTTCTTTCTGTACAGAAATAAGGCTCCCAATGTTGTATTAATTAATACTTACTAGGCTTCCATTTGTAAGATCTGTACGTTTTTAAGAAGCTGGAGTCAGAGAGAAGTGCTTTCAAAAGAGCAGTCATTTAAATTATGGCCATTTTGGTTGGATGTACAACAAGATTCTATTTGATTGTGTATCACACTCAAACAAATATATAATGACTGTTTTCATAATGTTGTTGAACTAACCTTTGATGGAGGGAGCTGCACTTGCATTGCAAGGCCACCAAGGAGTCAGAGGCCTATCAAATCTGTCTATAAAAATGTACCCTGTCCTGTGTCTACAGTGGCAACTTTTCCTCTTGCCCTATGCACTTTATGCAGTCAGTAGTACAAAGGCATAAATATTTCCTGTTTTCTCCTTTGGTTTGCAGTCGTTGATGGAGCTGCACAAGCGGCGCAAGGCCATCACGGAGCCAGAGACCCGCCTCTTCATGAAGCAATGCATCCTGGGATGCCAGTACCTCCACAAGAACAAGGTCATCCACCGAGACTTGAAGCTCGGCAACCTCTTCCTCAACGATAACATGGAGATCAAGATGGGAGACTTTGGACTGGCCACCAAGATCGACTTCACCGGTGAACGAAAGAAGTGAGTAAACTATCTTTGCTTACAGTTGGTAGAACACAATAATCATGAGTAATAAACTGGGCGTATACAGTTCCTCCACAAGTTAAAAGTATTCCACAGAGGTTTGAAACATGGCAAAATCTTCCTCAGATTGGAGACTTTGGACTGGCTACAAAGATCAACTTAACCAACTTTAATAACCAGAGGAAGAAAAAAAAGCACATAAAAATTGCATTCCAAAGGCTAGGCCAATTACTTTTGCTTGTAATTTCAAACACGTTGTCTAGTTTTCTTATCCTTAAATTCATATTTTTTTCCCATTTAATGTCTATAATTTGTTTGTATTTTAATTCAGGACGCTCTGTGGAACACCCAACTACATCGCCCCCGAGGTTCTCTCCAAGAAGGGTCACAGCTATGAGGTGGATATCTGGTCCCTGGGATGCATCATGTAAGTAAACAAGCAGAGTAGGAAATATACTGGGGTTGAGAGCAATTTTGTCCCCCAATTTACAAAATTGATCCCTGAAATCATTAGGCAGCTCCTAAAATTGCCATGTAGTCAGGTATCATGTGAAATATTGTGAGATATCCATTAAAAGCTCCCCAAAATTTAACATTAATTCATGCAATGTAAACAAGTTGAGGTTCTGTCCAAGAAGGTCACAGCTATAAGGTGGATATCTGGTCTCTTTGATGCATCATGTAAGTAAACAAGTTGTGGTTCTAAATCATGTTAAAGCAAGCCATAAATGTGTGACTTAAAAGCTTACAAGTTCAGGGGGTGTATTCTGAAGTTAAAATTTATTTCATCTACGTCATATCTACGTCACTAAAATATATTTTAGTCCCAGTCCCTGAAAGACACGTACATACACATCAAGTAAAGGATACCATCCACCATCCAGCTTGTGATTTGAAAGTGAAAGTTACTTTATCAATAAATTAAGTTCTATTTTGTAAAATGTATTGACTAAATCCTAGGTACACGATGCTGGTTGGGAAGCCGCCCTTTGAGACCCAGTCTCTGAAAGACACGGTCACACGCAACAAGTACAGGATATCATCCAGCTTGCGATTTCATTCAACACCAAAATGAAAGTTACTTTATCAATAAATTAATAACTATTTTATAAAAATGTATTGACTAAATTCTCTGTCTTGTATCCTAGGTACACGATGCTGGTTGATAAATAAATTAATAACTCCTTAGTAAAATGTATTGACTAAATTCTCTGTCTTGTATCCTAGGTACACAATGCTGGTTGGTAAGCCGCCCTTTGAGACCCAGTCTCTGAAAGATACGTACACACGCATCAAGCGCAACGAATACAGAATACCATCCACCGTCAGTGCACCTGCGCGAGCCCTCATTCAGCGTCTCCTAAAGGTATGTTGATTGTCTCATGTATTACAGTCAAACCTATCTTAGCAGCCACCTGTCTATAGCAGCCAACCTGCCTATATCTAGAGGCCACCAAAAGTGTTCCCTCGCTGCAAAGGAAAGGCAGCTCAACCGTCAATCACCTGCCATGATGTGTTCATTGCTCATTTTAAAACACCTAACTTGCCAAGTGCTTGCATTACAGCTACTGCTTGGATGCCACGTCTACGATTGCACACAATGGTAGTAGAGTACTTGACCATGCCCATTGTATTGTGCAGTAGGCTTGTATACGTAAGTGGCTCTATTGTTCAGTGCACACCCTAATTTTCAGGTGTGAGGTATTTGCTTTTCAAAGATTCCTTTAAAATCCCCCAAAAGCAATTTGGCTTTCCAATTAATGTGGCACTGGGAATGTGCTTTACTGGCACGTTTTGGGATAGCAGTGTTACCTTGTTTGACATTACATGGTATGATCACAATTTGATTAGAACAACAAACCATCTGTAATATATTGGATCAACACGTTCTTTACATCTGAATACCACCCTTCACAGCTCCGAACGGTAAATTGCTGATTGGTCTAATAGAAAAATCAGTATTCGGAGATTATAATTATCGATTGTGATTGGGGATTATATGGGTTTGGATTAGGGTTAGTGATCAAGTTTGGAGCTGGGGAGTTTCTCAGGCGTCATGTAGTAGACCAAGCAAACATAAACCCTCCCCACTACCTGTTAATAAGATGGTGGATAGGTTCTCACTCATCTAACCTTACTTTATTTATTTAATATTCATAATTTTCTCATTTTGTTATCGTTTCTTTGATTAGAACAACCCCGATCAGCGGCCAACCATTGAGAATCTATTGGATGATGAGTTCTTCACCACGGGATACCTTCCTGCCCAACTACCCACGACCTGTCTCACGATGGCGCCCCGCTTCCAGGTTGCGGTATCGTCCGCAAGGAGACCTCTACTGGATGTCAACGGACAAGGTATGAGAGAGTCTATCACTGTTAAAGTTTAACTTATATTATGAGTACAGGCCCTGCAGCTGTGCAGCATTATGATTTGTGTAGACATTGATGAAAAAAACAAGATGAACATGCCCCGCCATACAATCTGACAATGACAAGCATGAGAGAAGAGAGACATAAGGTGCCAAGAAGCCTGAGAGAC
>JBAMJV010009093.1:0-27176 GCA_037951105.1 Echinarachnius parma | reverse complement strand
GATGTAGGATTGTTATTCGTACCCATTTTAAATTCTATTTTTGTTAGTATATATGTTTATGTGTTTATAAACCCAAAGTTTATGTAATGTTATAAGAATATGATGTCCATGTAACGGTGGTAAAAAGAGAAATGTGTATTAACCCTAAAAAGACTGGGCTATTTTTAACCTTAAAAAACTGGGGGGGGGGGGCTAAAAGGGCCCCCCCCCCTAAGATCTCGGCAACCGAAACTCTGATCGACTCCAAATTTGGCATCGTGATAGATGTCCATAAGGTCTACAATATTGCGTAGTTAAAAAAAAAATAATTAATTCGAATATGCTAATTAGAGCTAATTAATTATGCGAAAATTTTATTTTTTTGTAATTTTCGTAGTTTTCTCGGCAATCGAAACTCCAATCAACTCCAAATTTGGCATGGTGATAGATGTCCATGAGCCATACAATATTGCATAGTTAAATTTTTTGTTCTCATTATAATATGCTAATTAGAGCTAATTAATTATGCAAAAATTGCATTTCTTATGTATTCTTTGTTTTTTCGACTTATGTTTTTTATTGTTTTTTCAGTGGAAATAATTAGTGACCATTATTCAACCATTTTTAGATGATTGCTGTGATTAGAATGAAAAATAATGAAGATTTTGTCTTTTCTAGGAAAAAATCATTTCCATAGGATTTGTACACAAATCACAAAATTTAGCGATTTTCGGGCCGACGCTCACTTACAAAAGGTCACGTAACTTTAGAACGGTACACCTGGTTGTCGCAAATTTGGTATCAAAAGTTGCGAAAGACTCTAAGGAAAAAAGTCCTGAAGTGGCACCGTAAAATATTTAAGCGTTGCGAAGTAATCGCGAAATTGGAGGAGGGGGGGGGCTAAATCAGGCCCCCCCCCCCCAGTCCTTTTTAGGGTTAAGCAAAGATTTTGAAGAAAAGCAACTGAAACAGGAACGATTCTGGTAGGGGCACTACTATATAATATTCATTGCATAAAAATCTTCAACAGATGATTTCATCTTCCATGTGTAGTAGAAGATCTCATACCACCGTTACATGGACATCGTCATATTTTTTGCCCCAACCCCAAGGAATGACCCTACACTCAAAATTTTACTTGCTTACAGATTCACTAGAAAAGGGGGTTAATTTCAAGCCTTGCCTACTTGCCTCCCCCGTTGCCTCCCCACAGATCACCATGAAGCAGTGCAGGGGTGATGTCCTCTAGTCCCTTGAAGAACGACGGAATCTTTCTCTTCAGTCCACGATTCCCTGGCCTCTTGATCTCTACCAGATTTGTAATCTTAATATAGGCAGTAGTACTTAAGGGGCCACTAGTTTCTGGTCATCCATTTGAACACTTGGCTAACTGATCCAAAAGGAAAAAAGGTATAATTTCAAGCCTTGCCTACTTGGTTCAGAGTCGGTTTGTCCCCCGTTGCCTCCCACAGATCACCATGAAGCAGGGCAGGAGTGATGTCGTCCAGTCCCTTGAAGAGCGACGGAATCTTTCTCTCGAGGAGAGTCCACAACTCACTGGCCTCTCGGTCTCTGCTATTCTTCTCGATCATGTCTAGCTGGTACTTCAGCTTCTGCTGTGCATAGAATGTCTGCCAAAAGACAGGACAAAAAAGGCGATTAAAACACATGTGGAGATCCATTCCACAAAACTCCTCTTAAAGTGAATTTATGTTATTTTTAAAGTGATTTGTTAACTTTGTCAAATATGTTACCATAATCTCTTGAACTTCCACATTTCTCATGTACCTTGTTGGTTGGTCTATCGATAACAGAAGAATGAAATGTATTTTGATTTTTCAATTGCTCCTAATTAGTGTCACAGCATGGTCGGATTGATTGGGGGGGGGGGGGGGGGGTACGCAAATTATCAGGGAGGTGCAATATTTGTATTTCTTTATTTGTTTGAGATTTTCCCCTTGTGTTTGTTATTGTTTTTGTTGAATCAAATCTCTACGGGTAGTCTTTAGAAAACAAAATTCAAATCTCTAAGAAAACGTATCACTTACTATCCAGTCATCATTCCATGTGTTATCCTGGGGCAGGTAGCCGCAGCATGTGGTGGTGTGGAAACCAAACTGACTGACGTATCCCTGGGTGACATCGTCATCACCCCCTGTACTGCTCCCCATCCTGCCTTCAGCCTGCTGTGCCCTGGCACGCAGCTCGCTGTTGTGTAGATGAAGCCCTATGTACAGGTGTAGGTGGAAAAAGATTATGATGATAATGATGACAATAATGAAGATGATACTTATAATAATATACAATAATCTATGATGTTGATGATGACCATGATGATGATGATGATAATATGAATATAATAATAAAAGTAATAACAATAACAACAATAATACTACTTCTATTACTAATATAATAATGAATTATAATTAATCTAATAACAATTCAAATGAAGGGTCTACAGTTGCTACTAGAGTAATTAAAGGTTGCAGCTACATTTTAGCAAATGCAAGATCTAAATGCAAATGTAAACTCAACAAAAGGTATTTCTAAGTCCTGATCTCTTAAATGCCTAGCTCTTGAATGTTGGCTTGCAAAAGGAGAACAGAATCTTTAGTAAATTTATGCATATACGTTTTATGTTATAATGTTCCCCTTAGCTAGCGTAATACCTTGCTAACTGTTCACCCAGAGCAGCTGAATATTTGCCCAAGCCTCGGATATCCAAGTGCTCCATGACCAGGAACGCCCCTCCAGAAGGATTGTCTACTACCGCCACTGGCTGGGGACACCGGACTGTCTTAGTGGTTAGTATTGCGTCCAGACTTGCTTTCTCACCATCAAACATTCTCCTGGCCTGAGACATTATAACAAGAAAATAATTGGGACTGGTCAATGTTGAGAATGTACAACTTTTCGAGAAGGGAAAAATAGGGAAAGATATATAATAATCTAATGCATGGATCTAGAATAAGCATAAATTAAAAATTGAACAAACAGTAGAAAACACTTGGATAGTAATGGTGCCAGAGTTAGGAGGATGATGATGATGATGTTGATGATGGTGATAATGACTGATGATAGTGATGATGATGATGATAATGGTGATAATGACTGATGATGATGGTGATGACAATGATGATAATAACAACATGATGATCATCATGTTGGTGATGATGGTGATGATGATCATCATCATGTTGGTGGTGATGATGATGATGATGATGATGATGATGATGATGATGATCGATGATGATGATGTTGCTGGTCATGAGGAAAAAGAAGTTCTACAACAAATTTATGTTTAAATGTTTGTTTTGAGTCTCACCTCAGTCTGGCCGTTGGCTTTCACAAAGAACTTGCCCTTGTCCGTGTCAAAACTCTGACCGGAGCTGATGCATCCCCCACCCCCAGACCCCAGGAGCTTGATCCGGGTGGCACCAACAACATCCTTCAACACTGTCTCCATTGGTCGCTTCACATATTATTACACAGTCACAGATACAAGTAGCAGCCGAGTGGGCACTGTGAAAATGAAAAAAATACATTTAGTTGTATAATTTAAAAGAGCCTGAATTCCTTTTGCACCCCCCCCCCCCCCCCCCCTCCCCATAAAATTGAAGGGAAAAAAATGGGTATGACTTTATAGCATGATATAACTATTAATAATATGGTATATAAAACATGAGAAAATAACTTAGGGTTATAATTAGGGTTACTTATTCTTATAGTAACTTATACTTTATTAAAAATATAAAGTATAGGTATATATATAAATATAGGGTTATGTCACATCTACAAAGTAAATGGTTCACTTAGGTGAACCATTTACACGCAATATGCTAATGTGCTGGAGATAACAATACCGGCCATTCGTACACTGTTGCCGTTCAACAGTTGACCGCCGTGTTTTAAGACGCATCGGTAAGGAAAACGGACGGGAAATAATCATTTTATTTCTACATTTTGCGGTCTTCAAAACAACAAAGTCGGTAATTATTATCAAAGTATATGAATTGTGGATCACATAAACAAAAGTTTTTTTGCATTTGCTGGTAAACAAAAAAAATTGTTTCTGTTGGATAGTGCACTGGGCGGAAGAGGTTGATCTCCGCACAACCCTATTGTAATGAACCTATGTGTGGGTTATGTTAGGGTTAGGGTTATGGGGGGGGGGGGGGGGGGGGGTGCAAAAGGAACTCTTTCCGAATGGCAAATGCCTATATGGGAAAACGGTTCAAAGAGTCCATTTTTACATGAACATCTTACAGCCTTGAAACATGTTTTAATTGATTCTTTATAGGATTCCAAAGAAGTTGGTATACCGTCCATTTGCACCTTTCAAATATTTACAGGAAAAAAGTTACAGCCAAATGAAATATAAAAATTGCCCTGTACAAAAAGTATGCCATGTACTTTTTGCCAGAATTTGCTATCTGGCTGTGTATAGTCATTTGCCATAGTGCCAAGGCCAAGGGGCTTGACACCAACAACATCCTTCAACATGTCATGGTCTCCATCCATTGGCATTGCCAATTTGCTGGTCGCAAATTCACACAATGCAGTCACACTCACATTCACACTCACTCACAAGTCACAGTCACCACGCCACAGTCTCATCATCATCTGTACGTAAGGGTAGGTCGATGTCCTGTTGGTCTTCCGGTCTTAAACAGTTGGTGTGTTGCTACAAATTTAGACTATGGATGGGCGGTCGCATTGACTTGAGACGGATTAGTGTAATTTAAAATTAAATCTTTCATTCCACCAAAATTTGTCCAATCCATTCTTAAAAATGTCCAAAGATGGTGCTATAACAATGTCCTGAGGTAGGCTATTCCATTCCAGTCGTTAATGATTCGGAGACTAAAGAAATTTAGTCTAACATTTAAGCGACATCTTGGCTGGAAAAGCTTGAAGGCGTGACCTCTTGTGGATTGGTACTCCGCCCGTGAGAAGAACTGCTCTGGTGACACGTTATCGAGCCGAGGCCATGGTCTGGAGGATCCTGTAGACCTGGATCATGTCACCTCGCCGTCTCCTGTAGAAAAGCGAGTGGAGGTTTAGGGCTCTCAGTCTGTCTTCGTCTTCGTACTACGAATCGTGGGTCTCACACTGTCACAGTCACAGATGACAACTAAGTAACAGTAACAAGACCCAACTAGCCGAGCTGAGTGGGCACTGTTCTTAATCTTATTTTTTCCCGTAAGCAATACAGATGTCTCAATTGACGTGGAAGCAACCCGAAATTACCTCATTATGAAAACTCACCCCTTTTCAGAATTTCAGGGTTTCAGCTCGTTTTCCACCACACACACATCACATGTACTTACTCTTAGTTCTTAAAACGTATGCGGCGTCTCATAAATCACTAACAGTATAACAATAATAATATAAAAATATTGACTCGCGCTTGGCGTCTCATAGACAGAGTCATTGCCGATACACGTGTCTGACAATAACAATCTTCGCGCGATGTTTCCAGAACTTGTATTTCAGCTTAAAAGCTCAAGTGCTGGAGCTGGGTCAACTACAAGTGATCAAACGAAGGTATTTTATCCGTGTTCATATTTATATTGCATTCAAATGATTTGCTCATTGATGTAGTAAGTTAATTACGTACATTTCTGAAGATCGCCTGTACTGTATGTCTGGGGTATCCGGCGGGCCGCTATAGCTGACTGACGCCGGAGTTGCGGGCAAGAGACAGGACAGAAAGTCGCTGATGATTAAGTGCAGCACATGCAACCGGCCAGCCATGGCCACTTGACTGTACCCCTATAGAGTTTATAACTCTATGACTGTTAGTGGGGGCTCTTAAGTCAATATATGGGACGAAGTGTGCACTTCCGGAAAAAAGCGTGAATTTTGGCACACAGATAGTTTAGACCGTCCTCTTCAAGAAATTTGATGGAAGCAATTTTGCAGGGCCCATTCTTGGCCGCCATCTTGAATTTCAAAATGGCTGCCATCTGGCACCTGTTTTCATCAATATCTCAGCAACTAAAACAGCTAGAGAGTTATTTTCAGTGGCTATACCCACAAAATGGGGGCCAACGAATCACCTGAATCGAATTTCAAGACTTCAAATGGCAGCCATCTTGAATTTCAAAATGGCCGCCATCTGGCACCTGTTTTCATCAATATCTCGGTAACTAAAACAGCTGGAGAGTTCAATTCAGTGGCTATACCCACATAATGGGGGCCAACGAATCACCTGAATTTAATATCAAGACTTCAAATGGCAGCCATCTTGAATTTCAAAATGGCCGCCATCTGGCACCTGTTTTCATCAATATGTCAGTAACTAAAACAGCTAGTGAGTTATTTTTAGTAGCTCTACCCACATAATGGGAGCCAACGAATCGCCTGAATCATATATCAAGATTTCAAAAGGCGGCCATCTTGAATGTCAAGATCGCCGCCATGGGAAGCCTATATTTAAGTCCATCTCAGAAACTAAAGCAATTACAGAGTTTATTTCAACTGATATGCCTATCTGTTTTGTAAGACCCAAGTCAGATGCACCCAGAGTGGTTGGAAGCAATTTAGCAAGTGCCATTTTCGCCTCCATCTTCAATTTAAAAATGGTCACCACCTGAAATTTGACATTCCCATATATTTTGTGCATATATAGCACACTCAGTTCCTTTATTTAAGCAAGGGGTTAATATTTCAGAAACAATAACATCTGGATAATAATGTCAGAGGTTATGCCGTCATTGTTGGTGTCATTTAATGACCTAGATCGACTTTATAGATGTCTTAAAATGACAGTCGTCATACATTTCAAGATGGCCACCCTGGGAACTGTATTCAGCTCAAGCTCTTTATTACAGATCACACTGCAACACAATCAATTTGAGTGGTTATACTTAATGTTGATGTCACTGAATTACCTGGATTGCTTTTAAAATGTCAGGTGGTTATAGCCATCTTGTAAATCATTGTATTGATTGAATTCTTGCTTCAGTGTTCCACGAATATGGTTTTGAGAGACATCTCTGTATCTGCTTAATGTGATTCCTTGCAAACATCCTTTTGTAGTTTGTCCATGCTAAGTAATCATATACACCACCCATTTATGCTCCTTTTCTCAGTCGTGTCGTTATGAGCTGTTAAGATTTGGTGTAATGTTCTTGGCGGCTTGTAATACACTTTGATTCCAAATTCCTTCAAAGAGCGTTTGAGGCACCCTTGATGTAGGGTAGAACGATATGTCCTTTTAAGTGTGGGTTTATCTAGTTGGCTTTGGCCCATTTTAAAAGCCCAATTAGCTAAGCCACACGTGTGCCACACGTGTGCCACACGAGTGTCAAGGGATTGATAGGGATCGATAAAAACAAAGTATGGGTCACTCCTAATGTTGACAGGGGTGACTGGAGGCGAAAATGTTATATAAACCAACTGTGTGAATTTCTCCCTGGTAAATCTTCCAAGCTACCATAATTAAGTGCCCACATGCCCTCCTTTTCGCTAAGTCCGGATAAATGAAGTTCAAGATCTGCTCGCTAAAAGTGTCACTGTATAGTCAAAGTATCGGTTTGCGCAGCATAGACATTCTTCCAGGAGTAGGAAAATATAACTCAGACATGCTGGTCCTATATATTATACTCTAGATAATTGTGTCCTCAAGTGTTGACTTGTCTATGGCAACTAAAGTAGGTAATGTACGTAAAGACACGTCATAATGATCGAAGATCTCGTCTTCCACGTGTCCACTCTCGATAGTTTCTACGCTTAATCGAGAGTTGGCTACGTGGTGACATGTCTGTTACACAGGAGGAGATATAATAGGATAGGTCTGGACCAGTTTGTCTGTGAGCCAGGTTTCTAACCCCTGCAAGAACATGTACACATTCAGGGTCCACATACATTGGCTACAATGGATCTTTTACCAACAAATCCGTGAAGCAGTAATAATATTCCCTCTCACTCCCATCCTATGAAATTTGTAAATAAAACCCTTGAATAAATAGACATTGACAATGCACCGAAACCACAAATTTGGTGGTATTGTTACCGTTACATGGATGACACTCATCCCAAACTCAAGAAACAATTTGTGCAGGAGTACACATTTAGTTCCCTAACGAAGGGAATGATAAGTCGTTAGTGTTCCTTGACACTTTCATAAGTCATGATAGTGACCAAACTTGATTGTAGCCTGAAAGCTAAGATTTATCGGAAAGCAACTCGCACTGTCCAATGTCTCATTTCACCTCTAATTACCTATTTGAACAAACATTAGGAGTGACTGTTACTTTCTTCCATTATTGTAATCACCAATCCCTTGGCTGTCCAGATGATAACATATTACTAGTCTCTATTATGTGTGTTGCAACTATATTTGGGCTTAAAAAGCTACAGAAGGATCACCCAACTGAGAGGAACATGCAATGCTCAAAATGACACTCATCCGACCAGATATTAGAAATCTCAGATGCAATCAACTGAATTTCAATTTAATTGCGCATTAGGGTGTATCTAAAGCCGACAAGAACACAAAACAAAATCTTAGTACCGCCTAAAAGACAACATCAAAAATAATTGTGGGGTGTAGTATTGTAATTCCATGCAAAGGGTGGACTACTAGCCATTTGGCTGCAAGGAATCAAACAACAGTCCTATGCAGTGAATCATAAGTGAAAGAAACGTAGCGATCTCCCAAGACCAGACATTTGGAACACCAACGCCCAATTCGTTCCTCTGGAGTGTCTCAAAACGGGCCACATCAGGTCGGACTGGCAAAAGGTCTACATTTCGGAAATGTGGCACAATACAAAAAGGGTGAAGGAAGATATCTGCATGTATATATCCTGGCATTTCAACCCACACTGAACAGAGACAGTGCGCGAAACAAACTACCTGATGACGTCTACGATCGGAAAATTGATCATTTTGTAAAAAAGGTCAACAGTCAGGTCATGCACAGCTGACGAAGGCTGTTGATGAGAACCGAATATTAGGAAGTGAACATTTGTATGGTCAACAAAATGTTCAAACTTTTTCCATTTAGTTAGTTTTCATTAGTGGAGACTGAAACATTTGCAAATAATGCTCGAATGAATGTTACTGCTTTTCTCCAAAGGTAGGTTAGTCACTCATTGATTCTCTTTTGAACTACCTTCTACCCGATAACTTTGTTTAATCAATCGAATTGTCAAGTAGACTTCTTTTTGGTTCAGATTATCTTTATATCATTAAATATCAGCAACATTGCTGAATTGTTTCCGACCTAAGATGGGCTACCCATCAAAATGCACTGACTGATTTCATTCTGAGATACATAATTGAATAAGCTACTCGTGGCAGCTGTCTTAATTTGTAAAATATTGGAGAAAATAGGGTTTCAGATGGCAGCCATTTTGAAATTCAAGATGGCAGTTAAAATGGGAAGTGCGTAATTGCTTACATCTATTGGTAAATTGTTACAAGTTGACCACAAACAGATAGGCATATCAGTTGAAATGAACTCCGTAATGGCTTTAGTTTCTGAGATGGAGTTTAATGTAGGCTTCCCATAGCGGCCATCTTGAAATTCAAGATGGCTGCCATTTGAAGTCTTGATATGTGATTCACGTGATTCGTTGTCCCCCATTATGTGGGTAAAGCCACTGAAAATATCTCTCTAGCTGTTTTAGTTGCTGACATATTGATGAAAACAGGTGCCAGATGGCGGCCATTTTGAAATTCAAGATGGCTGCCATTTGAAGTCTTGAAATTCTATTCAGGTGATTCGTTGGCCCCCATTATTTGGATATAGCCACTGAAAATAACTCTCTAGCTGTTTTAGTTGCTGAGATATTGATAAAAACAGGTGCCAGATGGCGGCCATTTTGAAATTCAAGATGGCTGCCATTTGAAGTCTTGATATTCGATTCAGGTGATTCGTTGGCCCCCATTATGTGGGTGTAGCCACTAAAAATAACTCTCTAGCTGTTTTAGTTGCTGAGATATTGATGAAAACAGGTGCCAGATGGCGGCCATTTTGAAATTCAAGATGGCGGCCAAGAATGGGCAGTGCAAAATTGCTTCTGGCATAAAATTTCTTGAAGAGGAAGGTCTAAACTATCTGTGTGCCAAAATTCACACTTTTTTCCGGAAGTGCACACCCCATGACCTAAGAGCCCCCACTATGTACCATATCTGGCTGTGCGGTGTGCATAATTGTGCATGGCAACATAAACGCCTGCATTGGCATTGACATTAATTGTGCTATTTATAGTAGTATTAAACATGTCGGCAATGGCAATGCATTTATCATGTCTAAAATGCAGCCAAGGCATGAAAAGTAACATAATTATTATGAATTTGATGATGGTGTTGTTAATGATTGTTGATTTTGATTAATTTTGATGAATTTCATGAAGCTAAAATAAAATTATGAAGGTCATTTTATTTTTAAAGGGATCTAGTAACTTTGTTGAGATGTGCAAAAACTGATGAATGGTTGATGCAATGTATATTGTTGTTATCTCATATGTCCACAGGGTATTGTGTGAAAATTTCAAGTCAAATGGACAATGTATGGCCAAGTAATGAGCGAAAATGCAAAGTGATATTGGGTGATTTTCACCAACTCACTGCATTCACTTTGTACAGGGATGAAAATCTCGCCCGGAGATTTTCTTATCTGAATACTTCAATCATACATATCTTTGTAATGAAAGGGAAATTTGAAAAACCGAAAGCTGTCCCATGATTTTATTGTTAATACGAATACAACAAGGTATAAAGGAACCACTAGAATTAAAATTTTATTTTGAGGATTTGGACAATGTTACTAAGTCCCTTTAATGAACCTCACAGTTCATGAGACATGATGAAGTCGGTTATGATTTAACCTAACCAGGCGCCGTACGTAGTACGGCGCCTGGCATACTGAGGTGTGCATACCGTGATGGTAACACTTTATAGGCTTTAATGGCAAACACACTTATACAAAAAAACACATTATCATACTTTAAATAACATATCTCGGTTCATACTTACGAATTATGTTATGCATGGGCATCAATGATCCAAATCGTGAAATGTCTGATGCTCCATTCGTTTTATTTATACTGAAATTTACTATAAAACTGGCAAGATTACAGAAGTGACGAAAATGGTTTCCGAATTTGTTCGCTGCATGCAATATCAGGTGATCAAAAACTTGTCGGCAATGCACCCCCCTGTATATACTGGCTTATTGTCAACCGATCGCCCCGCGCATGCGCTATGCATTGCCGACGAGTTTTCGGTCACCTGACATTGCATGCAGCGAACAAAAACGAAGGAAATAACAGTCATCATCATCATCATCATCAATTTGAGGTAAGTTATCATTCTTTTGCAACAAATTAAATAGCAAGCAAGGTAGGTTGAAGGTTTAATTATTGTCTAGAACTAAAAAAAAAAATAACAATAATAGATGTAAAGTTCTTGAAACCACCCGTCGCAAAATTTACACCAAATTTTTTAACGTCTCGTCTTCACAGCGCCGTCCGTAGGACGGCGCTGATCACAGTTAGTTATGATTATAAATTAATTACTTGTTTTGACATCTTTTGTCGTGAATTTTGATGATGAAAAAGAATGAAAATGAAAATAAAATTGACAGTTCACATAATGTGTGATTGTAAAATTGAAACAATCATATCTTCGCCAATTATTGACCAATTTGATAGAACAAAGCATAAAAGAAAAGCTTGTGATGAGGCCTTTCTAATGGTATAAAAACCTACATTTTGATTTTTACTGACAAGTGCAGGGTTTTGCTATAGCTGGTCACATATAGTAAAACTTTTGACTAACTACAGTTAGTAAATAAAATAGTGCCTTCTTGATTAGCGGCTACTGTTTGAAATAGACGATTTTCAGCAGCGTAAATAAGCCATTCAACATTTCTTGAGTAACCAATGGCATGAAATTAAAAGATAAGTAAATGTCTATCAAAGCACAATAATTGGTGGTGCTCCCAGTTGGGACGAAGGGTGACCTTTGATTGACCTAGAACTTGGTGCACTTTTGAAAAATTCCAACTTTGAGGAATACATAAAAACAACTTCGATGATCACACTAATTTGTTGTAGATCTGTTGAGAAAGTGGAAGTCTGGAACACTTTAAGGCTACAAAATAATAATTAGAGTCTAATGTTATTTCATTTTGAAACTATATGGGCATCCAAACAATGACTTGACACCTGTCCTATGAATGCCATTTTCTGTAACCTCATGTGGGATAACGGAAAGTTAGATCCGCAACGTAATGAATATCTTGTAGAGAATTTAAGTTTGTTTAATTTCCAGAAAAAAAAGAGCTCTACCTTTTCAACTTTGGCTGCAGCATATTATCAAAATGACTGAAATTGACTGAATTGGTTGCTAGGGGGTGCGTAACTTAGCAACCGTACGACTTGGGGGCAAAATATTTCAGTGTTTTCCATCAGACACTTGGGGGAACAATTGGTGCGGATTTTAGATTGACCCAGTTTTAGCAAATATCACTAAGCATTTTTGCTCATTACTCTTGTCATGTACTGAAATTGATTTACTATGACATTTTGGGCACATGACTAAGTGGACATATTAGATTGCAGAAATGCACAGTATGTCTTTGTCGTGTCAACAAAGTTACCAGAAAGTTCTTTCCCTTTATAAATCTGTTCTTTTCTTTCTTTCCCTTTTCATTCATTAGGGAGAGTTCTTCCTCATAACCGAGTCACATGATGCTGAGGGCAGCTTCCTCATTCACCACTTCTTGTCCAAACACCTCAAAGGTACAGTTTTAACCCCTTGCCTACGAGAACCTGGTGGGCTACGTACTTTAACCCGTTCAGGACTGGTCCAGAAAATACTCTGGCTTGGGTCTATGGAGTATCAATGTTAGAGCAAAATCAATCGTTCCTGAAAGGGTTCAAGTCATAGATGGGGATTTCAGATTCTAGAAGAGAATGGGTTAGTTACAATACACTTGCACTGGCCCGGGGCCAGTGAAATTTCACTTCGGGCCAGCAAAATTGTATAAAAGTCATATTTCGGTGGCCCGATCAGGCAAGCAAATTTTCAACTCAACATTGACTAAATTAGAAAATTGTGGTTTTCTTCCATGTCATGCTTCATCGATGTAGCACAGGAAGAGTGATATTTTGAATAGTAAAAAGTTAACTCATGCCATGAAATTTTTGGGCCACCAGAAAAGGGGAAGAAATTATTTCACTGGCCCGACTGGGCCACTGACCAAAAAGGTAAGTGTGGAGCCGAACATGGTCCCCTTGCAACTGAAATCGAGCTTTGTGTCTGATGAAGCTCGTACCAATTTGCTATTGATTCAAAATGTTGCTATCTTGACTTCAAGACTGGCACAAAATAATCCATTAAATAATACTGCATTATTTAAATGTGTCTTTTTTTTTTCTCTTTTTTTTTTGGGGGGGGGGGGGGGGCACTCAATGCTAGCTTCAGTCTACTGAAATATGAAGTGTTACTTGCCTGATGGGGCAAAATAAAATTTAAAAAGCTTATTTCCAGTACTGATTGATTTAATGTTTCATACTGTAATTTATATTTTTAATTTATTTAAGAAAGCTTAAAATGTCAACCTTTCTAGTTCAAAATATGGGCGTTGTTTACTTCCGAAGTTGTAGAGCAGTAAATTTTAACCCGAAAACTTGACTTGCAAGCAATCGTCTTGCACTACATGAATGAACAGACATCCCTGATGCACACCTACTGAAAACATGATGATTGCAAAATTGGAGGAAAACTGTCTATTGGGGAATTTGAATTTTAAATAGTTCAAGTTATAAATCTATACAGCTTAAATTTTGGTATTGACTACCAGTGTAGCCAGAGATCAGAATTGATTTGATTACTGACATTTTATTCACCAAGCTCAAATAGTTGTAATTAATTTTGACCCATTTCGAACTGGCCCTGGAAATACTCAAGCTTTGTTAAATATGGAGAAAGTATGTTCAAATCAGATTTTAAATAACAGAATGTATTTTATTTACGCTTTTTCCTTTATAGATGGTGGAAAGGTGGTTTTTCTTGGGGCTTTCCCAGTCTTTCAGCCACTACAATGCAGTAGCCCAGAAGCTTGTGAGTACAATGTACAATTTAACAAAAAAAAAAGTAAATTATCCAGTTAGAACAATCTATGAATTTGCCTGTAATGTTGGTATCATTTCAATTACAATACGACTGGGCACATATTCTTTTCTTAGCACTGGACTTGACTTGGCCTGAGTTTGGTGCTAAAATGTGTGGTTTTAAGAAGCTAAGTATCTCATGGCCTTGTTCATGATACCATTGTCCCACAGACTCATTAACAAGAGTCATGAACGCAAATAGTATAGACATAACTATGTGTCAGACTGATCTCAACCAATCATTGAATAAAAAATTAACAAAGTAGTGTTTCAAGTTTGTAAAGACTCTCGTAAACATACGAGGCACTAGTGGCCAAGCCTGACACCTTGCCTGCATGTATAGGATCCTGTGGCCAAGAGCATGATCATGACCCAAGACCAAGGCCTAGGTTCCACTGATCTCTAAATATGCTCGTGTATCCTTTACGGTTAAATGAGTAAGGGCGGGTGTGTGCTCTGCTACGGTCTGTTGATTTGTATGTTATTCTAGCATATTGAACATACTTGAACATACCTTGAAGGCCACACACACCTCACCATCTTCATCGTGGCAGGGTTTAGGGGGCCCTTTTGAGCCCATTTAAAAAACCCAAGTTGGATAACTGTTTCTTAAAACTTAGGAGTGACATCAATGAGTTAGAGCCAATGATGCTAATTACCATGGTTAATGTCGCTGCGTCGTAATTGGGCCCCTGCCCCCTGGATACGGTGCTCTTATGTATAAATCGGAAACGTTGCTCACAGTGCTCCTATATGGTTGATTGACTCAAGGAACAATAAGGATTTAGAGCACATTATCACATTTATTTAGTGAAGTTTGTATATTATTTGTTGTTATTATCAGGGCTTGAACTTGCAGGCAGCCAAGACATCCGGTCAACTGGTCTACGTCAGTGGACTGTCCTTTTCTCAGCCCTTTATGAAAGGAGGTGTTGCAGAGAATACTGGAGGTGATAGTGTTCTATTGAACTGTATCAGGTAAACCCTTCAATCTTTTGTTCAGATTACATTGAAAGGCATTTGTTAAATTGATGATATTTTATGGACTTGCTATTTATTAGGTGTAGCATGAACAAAACTCAATAGTAGATCTATTTAATTGAGTTTTAATTTTAATTAGCTTTGTTTCCCTTCAGCCTCTGTACATCCTGAAAAAGGGGCATCTCCATGGGGAAGTGTACATTACGCCTTATCCAGGAATAAACCTGGACCCTGCAGAAAGATATACAACCAATTGTAAGTTACAATTAATTATAAGTCAGAAAATTTGCGCATTTCAACCAATCAGATTTGCGTATTTAGTCACATGATAAGCTTTACATTAAATTAATTGTAACTTACAATCAGTCGTATCTCTTTCTGTAACAGGACCCTGATCATAGATGAACTCACCACATTGTATAGTCTATAAGTGAACACCAAGGGAATTAGTGTCCTTTTACAAAGAGTACGTGCAATTATAAATATCTGACCAAGGGATTTTGGGCTCCTTTACAAAGAATACATATATCGTGAATTAAAATAAATTGACTGATTTTGATTTCACTTTGATCAGCCGTGGTTCACTGCAGCCTCTGTATACTTTACTGAAGGAGCATCTACGTGGGGGAGTGGAAACCGAGCCTTTCCCAGGAACGCACCTGATCATAGATGACCTCACCATATTGTATAGTCTGGGAGTGGACACCAAGGAAATCTTCAACTTCATACAGTACTGCCAGGTCTACTTGTCACAAGATCAAGAGGTATGAAGCACTGGTATAGTTGGGGGGAGGGGTTGCTTTTGATCTGAAGCCCCCCATCCCGCAAAATGTCATTAAAATTGGTTACAATGGTTAAACGTTATTGATGTCCTGGTCCTACCCACACAACACTACATTGTAATGCTGCGCTATACGGGAACAATGTGGGACAGTACAAAAAAAGTTTGTCAAAATTTCACACAAAATTCTTATCTTAAATTCAACAAAATCAATCATGACTGGCCCTAAAAATGATACAAGTATTATATGAACTTACCAAAATGGTCCAAATTATTCTTCAAATGTCGAAAAAAATTGAAAATCTGCAGTTTTGGAAAATAAAAAGTCTGAGAAAATCCCAGTCGTGATCCCTCTCGAAAGTGTTGCTGCTATCTGGATGACCGGCATGTATTTCCCGCAAGCTTCCCACACCACACGTGTTACCGTATCCGAATTCTGACACGGCGTATCCGAATTCTGATACGGCGTATCCGAAATCGGATACGGCGGGCATGCTTGCAGATCGCGAGTTGGCTTGTTTTGGACAATAATAAGCGGCCTCCGCATGTTGCGGGCGGGCTTTCTTTGTTTACGATGGGACATCGAGCAGGAAGAGAAAGAAATGGAACTTATATGACGATTTTTGTAAGTATGACTTATCATTTTGAAAATGAAATTTTGTACAATAAATGATAAAATCAGCTTCAATCTAGGTATGCAATTTTTTACTTTAGATATGCTGTTCTTTTCTCTCTGTTTGTAGTTCAAATTGTGTCCCGTAGATTTTTACCACTGTGAGCAGTAAATGGTCCTATCAGGACCATTTACAATACATTGTAGATGTGGTCCTACCCAATACCCATAGAGTGGTGAAGTGTTATGTCATAAATGATGTCATAAACATTTTTTTTAGAATTTTCAAATTTGGACTTCATTTTCAGAAAGAGCATAACAAATAATGTCCAAATACCGAAAATCAAAGGAATAGGTTACGTATTGGCAGAGATATGCCCATCCGAATGATTTTTTGGTCAATGGCCAATCAGTGTTGATAGTGCACTGGTTCCTAAATTTAGGAACCAGTGCATTATAACACTGATTGCCCATTGAAGTAAAATTCATTCGGATGGGCATATCTCAGCCAATACGTAACCTATTCCTTTGATTTTCGGTATTTGGACATTATTTGTTATGCTCTTTCTGAAAATGAAGTCCAAATTTGAACATTCGAAAAAAGTGTTTTTATGACGTCATGGCTTCTGTACTCTATATGCCTCCCCCTCTCATTGATCGTTTGAATATAGTTATTTGGTGCTTTCTTTATAAGCTGCATGTCTCGTGCAACAATACTATGCTATTTCTAGTTTCACTAGCGTGAATGTATGAAATCTGCTGGCAGGAACGGTGTGTGAAGAAGAATAAGAAGAAGAAGTAGGTACAACACATCTTTCTGAAGTTTTCATTCATTTTTTTCAACCGCTGCTTTACGCAATCTAGGAGCACTTATTTGTGATTTTCTACTGGGAAAACTAGTTTGACCTCTCCCTTTAGACTCCACCTAGGAAGAGGAGAATAAGGACATTGTGTTACTGAGTCTTACTCCAGCATTTTAATATGCTTTGAAACAGGCTCTGTATGTTGTCTGTTGACCACTTTTTGTTATTAATTTAATGTTTTACTTCAGCCACCGGGGAACCTAGTCACGCTCCTCCACAGCACCACCAACCAAGAGTAAGAGGAGGAGGATGTTTTGTTGCTTGGCAACCGTCTCCAACATGCATCTCAATTTGACCGTTATATATTGATTTTGTTAACCAATTACTCCAACCTAGTTGCAAGGGGAGGAGGAGGATGTTTTGTTGCTTAGCAACAGCCTCCAACATGCATCTCATTTTGACCATTTTATATCATATCTTGTTTTTACTTTATATGACAATAGCCACCAGGAAACTTAGTCGCTCTCCTCCACTGCGACACCAACCAAGAGGAAGAGGATGACGACATTGTATTGCTTAGCAACCGTCTCCAGCATGCCTGCACCTGTCATCTCAGGGTGGAGGGGCTCCCTAGTGGCTTCTGCAAGGATGTTCATGGGCAGGTTGGTCAAAATTGTTCATTGACAGATGGGAGTCACGTCACTTGGTCCGGGTCTCATTTAGTACTGTGCATGGTTATTGAAACCAGTTATATTAAAAATTTTAAAAATCGTAATAGTAAATCTTCTGAAAAAATTAAGAATTGACTTCAAACTTATACCCTGGAAACTGACCAGAAGTATATAATGTACATTACAAAGAGCAACTAAAATAGGGTATTATCAAAAATAAAGAAATATGTATTGTACACCCCATTATTGTTCCTTCCTCCTCCCCCAATTAGTCGCACTACAGTACTCCAATTCCACAAACCCCCACTTCCCCAACACTCAACTAAACTGTAACCTGCTGTTGACTCATCGAGGCTTAAAGGGACTTAGTAACATTGTCCAAATCCTCAAAATAAAATGTTAATTCTAGCGGTTCCCTTATACCTTGTTGTATTCGTATTAACAATAAAATCATGGGACAGGTTTCGTTTTTTTCAAATTTCCCTTTCGTTACAAAGATATGTATGATTGAAGTTTTCATATAAGAAAAACTCCGGGCGAGTTTTTCTTCCGTGTACAAAGTGAGTGCAGTGAGTTACTGAATATCACTTTGCATTTTCGCTCATTACTTGGCCATACAATGTCCATTTGACTTGAAATGTTCACACAATACCCTGTGGACATATGATATAACAACAATATACATTGCACCAACCATTCATCACTTTTTGCACATGTCAACAAAGTTACTAGATCCCTTTAAGTAACGGTTTTGGGAAATTTACCAAAAACAACGGCAAATCATTTTTTTAATTTTGCATATATATCAATTAGTAGGTGGTTTCCTGGCCAAATTTGTACAATCCCATATGAGTAAAATTATATTGTTTCACATGGTTGGTAATAAGAGCGTACATTTCATTTTTTGTGTGTGTGGGGCGTTTACCACTATTGTCATTTACCTTTAAATGTGTTCCCTAACATCAGTTTATATCATTTAGAAAGTAGGCAATTTATCACGAACCTCCCACCATTTGGTCTTTTCCCGTTCCAGAAACTGAAGTATTATTTATTTTATAAACCAATTGACTATTTGGTCTGGATTAGTTTTGAAATGGTTGATTACACCTAGCGTTATCATTGTAGATAAGCAGTTTTCAGCAGTATTTTTTTTATCAAAATGTTTGTAAAATACAATCATGAAATCACTATTCAAACATATTCCGACGTTCAGCCCTTACACATGTATCTAGGACTTACAACAAATTGTATTTCTCAATTATTTTAGCAACATTGCATTGAAATCACTTTCTTCTCTGCTGATTTCTTTTCTAGATGACGATAATACGGAGGTCACGGCAGGAGTCCAGGGTGTCGAAGAAGATGCTACAATTCAAGATAATGGACAAGAATGTCTCCTTCTTTGCTGCAGGAACATCATCTGCCGTCCTGTGATCAACTCGATGACGTAGTGTCAAGTTTGTCTCTGTTTTGACCATAGTGCCAAATTGTTGATAATGCTGTTATTGACCTGTGTTGAGTATGTCAGTTGAGGATGTTAACTCTTAACGTGGCAGGGATTTTAATGCTCTATGGCATTTGTGTGTAACTCGCAAAAAATGCGAGCTTGGCTCTCGAGGAGTTAAGAATTACAGGAGAAGCACCTTCTGCTTCAAATTAGCTAGCTGCCTACACATTGGCCAGGGTGAGGCTTGCTAAGTGTTTCTGGTAACGAGGAGAAACGCTAACGCTGAGTTCTGAGGGGGTTTTGTTGGCTGCACTTCCTATGGCTTCATGATCATCAGGCAGGCCATGCAGTTCTGTCACCAACTCATCTCAATGTAGAAGTCTCAAGTTTGTCTCTATACGAGTTTGAGTATTTTAGTTTGTTTATTTAATCATGGTGAAAAGGGTCTGCTTTCAACTGAAAAGCTGCATTTCAGCAAGGCCATGAAACATAATTTACAAACAACAAAATATTTAACATGTTTCTCTACCATAGTGCAATGTATTTGATAATTGTGTTACTGACCTCTGTTAATTTGTTTAAAGGGATAGGTCTAGTAACTTTGTTGACATGTGCAAAAGTGATGAGTGGTTGCTATAATGTATATTGTTATCTGATATGTCCACTGGGTGTTGTGTGAAAATTTTAGTTAAATGGCCGAGTAATGAGCAAAAATGCAAAGTGATATTCACTAACTCTTTGCACTCACTTTGTACACGGTTTTCGCGTTCCAGTGGATAATTTAACATCTGAACACTTCAATCGTGAATGTCTTTTTTTATAACGAAAGGGAAATTAGAAGAACCGCAACCTGTCCCATGCTTTAGTTGTTAATACTAATACAACAATGTATGAGGGAACCGCTAGAATTCCAATTGGATTTTGAGGTTTTGGACAATGTTACTAAGTCCCTTTAATATGTTAGTAGTAGTTTTTGACAGATAAACATACATTTGTGAGTCAATAAGGAAGTCATGGCAGGAGGCCAAAGTGTCGAAGACGATACTTCAATTCAAGATAATTGACAAGAATGTGTCCTTCTTCGCTCCAGGAACACCACCTGCCGTCCTTTGACCAACTCGATGACGTAGTGTCAAGTTTGTCTCTATTTATAGCGTAATGCTGAATTTGTGATTACTTTATTTTGGACCCTTGTTGAATATCTCAGTAGTCATGCTTTGGGCGGATTTGTTTAAACTTGAGGGTCTGTGAAGAAGTTATCGCAGGAGTCAGTGAGCAACTCAATGCCGTAGCATCAAGTTTGGCTCCATCTCAGTTTGAGTATGAATTTGAATTTGAATTTATATAAAATCATGGTAAAAAGCCTGCTTTCAAAAAGCTGCTTTTCAGCAAGGCCATGAAACATAGTTATAACAACCATGCATGTAACATCAAATAGTTTGTCTATCATAGAGCCAAAAATGTGTTAACTATATAATTGACTTTTAATTGTCATTCTAGTCTTCCAATGTACATTTCCTGAAAGTAATACAAAATGGGGCCTGGAAATCTTCTTTGGTGTGCCATACCTCCTAGCTTCCTGTGTGCTTTACTTATGAAGTGAACCCCCTACTCAGTGCTCACAGTAGAGATACAGTCCTTTACTGTAAAACCACCTGTCTTGAGGATGATGGCTCAATCAATATTTTCCTCTTGCGGATTCCCTGCAAATTGTGATGCTATTATTTGTTTAGTTGCTTTTGTTGAACTCCTTGTGATAACAGTATTTGATTAGCCAAGTATTCCATCTTTTTCTTTGTTCACTCCAAGTTCCTATTCTTAATTTCTTTTAGTTAAATGTTTCAATGACAATTTGATTGCACTCACTTGTTATATTCTTCCAACATACCGTGAACCATAGTGGTCAAGTTGCGAATGGTCACCAAGGGGGCTGTTCTTATGTCCACCGATTTGGTGACCTCGCATCTGGAATGCAGCGGGACATATTCTCCTTGGAGGTTGTCGCCCAAGATGCCCTGCTGCATTTGAGCGCTTGAATAAGGCTGCTTTGAGACTTAACTGTGATAAAGCGCTATATAAAAATGGACAATTATTATTATTATTATTATTCATTTCACTGATGCCACCTTTATGGGCCATTCTGACTTTTCGCTCAGCAAGCCAGCCAGCTCTGGAAACAAGTAAAAAGAAAAAAACATTTATTATTCTATCCATGAAACCTGCATGTTATTTTGATCATTATGTATTTCCATCTTACAGTAGAGAATATTATCAAGAAAATAGTTTAATTAGTCTCCTCAAGTGGATGTGGACAAGTCGTATATCTGTGCCTTGAATGACTTGAGACTGACTTCCAGATTGAACGTTGAGTCATTTCTGGGGAACAAGAGTACGACCCTCATGTTGTGCAGGCTGTTCGGCCTGGTGACGTTAGCAGGCTGTACCATGAGCGTAAAGGTTCCCACCTCCCTTGTCACCGCCCACCTTTGCAGTACGACCCTGGTGTTGTGCAGGCTGTTCGGCCTGGTGACATTAGCAGGCTGTACCATGAGCTTCAAGGTTTCTCCTCCCTTGTCACCACCCACCTCTGCAGTATGACCCTGGTGTTGTGCAGGCTGTTCGGCCTGGTGACGTTAGCAACCTGTACCATCAGCTGTAAGGTTCCTCCTCCCTTGTCACCACCCACCTCTGCAGTACGACCCTGGTGTTGTGGAGGCTGTTCGGCCTGGTGACGTTGGCAGGCTGCACCATAAGCTAGAAGGTCCCTCCTACCTTGTCACTGCCGACCTTAGCAGCATGACTCTGCCCTGGTGTTGTGCAGGCTGTTCGGCCTGGTGACGTTAGCAACCTGTACCATGAGCTTGAAGGTGCCACCTCCTTTATCTCCGCCCACCTTCAACCACACCTCCTCCTCTGGGATTCCTCCATTGTGCCACGTGAGCTCCTCTAGCCTGTGTTAAATTTTGTTGTAAAAAATATATTAGTTAATACAGCATTTTTATGTTAAATATGTTATTTGTTTCCCTTCTTAAAATAACAAATATTTGAGTGCACTCACTTTTCATCTGCGTCCAACATGCTGTGGACCATAGTGGTCAGGTTGCGAACGTCACCAAGGGAGCTGTTCTAATGTCGACTGAGTAAAAAGAAAAACCGCGGGAGTCGACCCGATATCCCCGCCTTTGCACGGCTGTCGGCTGCGGCCACCAGCTGCCATGCCTTGGCCCTGTCCGTCGTTTTAATTCAATATCCTCCCCTTCATGTATCATGATCTCTACCGCTTCCCTGATGCTCTTCTCCTCGTCTGTCTCCTCGACCGCGATTCCTGTTGCCACCCGCTCTACATTGTTCTTTGCCTTTATCTGGTCCTTGAGGGTGTTGATACGGTCGCAGACAGCGCAGGAGTCAACCCAATAGCCCCGCCTTTGCACGGCTGCGGCCACCAGCTGCCACGCCTTGGCCCTGTCCGTCGTTTTAATTCAATATCCTCCTCTTCCTATATCATGATCATTACCGCTTCCCTGATGGTCTTCTCCTCGTCCGTCTCCTTGACCGCGATTCCTGTTGCCGCCCGCTCTCTATTGTTCTTAGCCTTTATCTGGTCCTTGAGGGTGTTGATACGGTCGCGGACAGCGCAGGAGTCAACCCCCCCTTTGCATGGCTGCGGCCACCAGCTGCCACGCCTTGCCCGTGTCAGTTGTTTTGTACCGATACTGGTGCCTTTATACAAAATTTGTTATCTGTAAGAAAGGTTTTGTGCATTTTTCTCCTCATTGGCAGGTTTTCTACAATTTCTCTTGAAATGGTTCAACTCCCCGCAATTGCAGCACACTACAACCTTGGGTGGCTGCCCTTTAAAACGTGTTCTATCATCAGAGCTAGATGGGGTTTAATGGTGGTCTATTGCGATAGCCCCTGGGTTGCTTTTGGGCCCTTGGGATATCACAACACTTCCCTCCTGTTGGAGACGGGATTCTTATTGCATCTTTAATATTATGCTCACAGTCCCACAGGCCCTAAATGTCGAACAGATTGGGTGAGCTGTAGATATTGTCCTGAGCTTCTGATCTCAATATTGGATTAGCGTTAAGAATGAAGGCTAGTTCCTCCTGCGAGACCAGCCTTCGGCGGTGGCTGGAAGTCCTTCTCATCTTGTCTGCCACCACAGCCAGATCAGGACTTTGCTGGGTGGCCAAGCGCTTAAGATCTGCTATGTGGTTTTTCCATTTCTTACCTGAGCTTTCAATCTCAAGATTGGATAGGCGGCAAGAATGGCTGTCAAAATCCTCTCAGACACCAGCATTCGGCAGTGGCTGGAAGTCCTTCTCATCTTGTCTGCCACCACAGCCAGATCAGGACTTTGCTGGGTGGCCAAGCGCTTAAGATCTGCTATGTGGTTTTTCCATTTCTTACCTGAGCTTTCAATCTCAAGATTGGATAGGCGGCAAGAATGGCTGTCAAAATCCTCTCAGACACCAGCATTCGGCAGTGGCTGGAAGTCCTTCTCATCTTGTCTGCCACCACAGCCAGATCAGGACTTTGCTGGGTGGCCAAGCGCTTTTAAAGATCTGCTATGTGCTTTTCAACACTCTTCTTGTCTTCTTCAAAACTTGGCAGCTCCTGTCAAGTAATATAACAGACAATTACTTGGCAAAAATAACAAATTATAACAAATGAGGGAGCTGTTGGTTTTTCCCTGACAAAGATCTTGTGTAGTCGCCACCCGGGGCACATGCTGTCAGCGCTCAAGCAATTGTTGCAATAACAGGACGTATCCCGGATGAGGACACTCCCATCATCCCTGGATATTACAGCATGCAGCTTCATTGTCCCTGGGACTGGTTTTGCATCGGAGTTGTAATCAGCTTGAGAGTAGAAAAAGTAGCTGATCCCCTTCTGACACCCACGCGCCTAACTGAAAAAGTCGCGCCCGTCTTGGATTGTTGTCTTATCTTGTCTGATGGCTTCAGATGCCATCCTCTTGCCTGTGCCCCCTATCCCATCACATGGCCCCTTTCCATGACCCAACTCGAAATAATTTCACCTTGCGGTAATGCCAAACAGTTGAAGATGTCGAGACAGGATGGAGAAGATGTAGGGATTTCTATACTGGGATGATGGACTGTCTGTCCAGTAGCGGATTGTAGTGATGTTGGGGAACAATGATTTCAGATGAGGTATGAGATGCCTGATTATTGCAATATCACTTGAAAATGCACCTATATTGGAAACAAGGGTCAATAAAAAAAAATATGTATCATTGTACGGGAGGAGAATATTTTCTGTATTGGCTGATAAAGGAGTGACGAAATTATATGAAGCTATCATGTGTCAAAAGATGTACCGTAAACCGGGGTGACTTTGGCCACTTTTTGAGATGAATGTATTTTCATCAAGCATCACTTTTCAGAACAAATTTCTTATTGTTTCTAATGTAGTCCTATAGGATAATGTTTAGAATAAAAAATTAGCTCTGAAGAGTGAGACCTGATGAAAATACATCCTTCTAAAAAAGTGGCAAAAGTCACCCCGGGTGCCAAAGTCACCCCGGTTAACGGTACTAATTCTGATGACAACGGTGGTGATGATAATACTTTGTGATCATACCTTCTCTCCCTCGTGGTAGAGTGTTCCTGCATGTGCCAGGAGATTTCTCATCAGCTTGAGGTTGTGTACTACATCAGGGATGTAGTACACAACCTCCCCGGTAGCTGGATGGGGGAATGTTCCACTGAGTGCATCTGCATGCAGTGATGCTCCCAGCATCGTCGCTGCCGTCTTGTTAGATGCAGCACCATCAGCTACCAGGGCTGCAACTTCTATCCCTCGTTGATGCAGGAGGTGGAGTGCTTCAGTGATAAGGGTGGCCAGTTCACTTCCAGTTTTGGCCTTGCCGGGGAAATACCCAATGGGCATGCGGACGTGCGCATCAATCGCCACAATCATGAAGGCCATGACCTCTGTTGATGCCCCGCCTTGCTGGTTCATGCCTTTTACTGTGTCCGACACTTTGTCGTATTGGATGTGGGCCCTGATGCTCATGGCATCCATCATCAGGGCCCGCACATGATGCCTCCCACTGGTCTCCACCCCATCCATGGCGGCAAGAGTGAACCCCTCGCTGGTGTCCACTCTTGCCACCACTTTCCGGATCGTCTAGGTGCAGGGGAGGGGGAGTACGGAATGCGCAAATACTGGAAGCATCGAGGACTGTAGTACTGGATCGTCATTGCCAGACGCTTGACCTCCTTTGAATATCTTTTTCCATTCTCGCCCGTCTCATTGTTTTTGTTTACGTTATTGAGGAAGTGGAACAGGTCTACACTACAACGGTCCTCCAACAGTTGGATCTCTGATTGTTGGAGACCGTTTTCTCGCATTTTGGAGTTGAGTTCCTGGTATGTGAAAAACAGACAGAAAGGAAGGTCTTAATTATCAATTGCATGCAAAAAGGAAACGTGTTAATGAAATACAGCAAAACCTTATTTCCATTACAATATATTATAGATAATCATAATGCCAGAGAAATTATTAGTCATGTCCAAATAAGTAATGCCCAACAACTTCTAATAAACTAACTTTTCACATTTCTTAATATGCAGGTTACCTTTATAGAGGAGAGTTTCTTGTCCTTCTTCTTTTCTTTCAGGTTCCCTGATCCCAAATATTACCAAGTTACACCGCCGTGACCGATTTTCCAAATCGTCCAACTTGTCAATTAGGAGCTCATTCTCTTTATTTAAGTTTTTGACTGAATCTTGCAGTTCTTTCACATCAAAATCAATGGAATTGATTTGTCCTCATGAACTGTAATCTTATTAATGAGCTCACCTAGTTTGTTGTCCAGTAAGGTCTGGAAGTATGCATGCTGACACTTCTCAAAGTTAATGAACCATAGGGGTGGTTGAGCATCTGCCGTGGCCGTGTCATTAGCTACGTCGCCCTGAGTGGTGGGAGGGAGGAGCTCCTTTCTACTGGTGGGCGTGAGCCCGGTAGGAGCAGCGGTGTGTTCCGATTCATTACTCAACAGTTTTGTTTTTTTACTCGGTGGTGAATTCGCCTCAAATTTCTCCATGATTCCAAGTGCAAATAAAAATAAAACATACACAAAATGTATCCTTAGATCAAGTCAATTTAGATAGTCGAAAAATAATAGTCTCAATTTCGTCTCCTGATATTTAAATCCAAGCTTATTTCAAATGATTCAAACACGCTCACGCGACAGCTGCGGCCATATTTGAATCTTCCCAGGCTAAGAATCTTGACAAAAGATCAAACAAATTGCTTGTTTTAATATTTGTTATATTATGTAACTCTTGCTTACCTATGAAATCCGGTGTCAGTGACATGTTGCTGTGTGCTCTGTCTGCAGCCATGTATGTACAGTTATGGCCTGGTTGATGTCTCTCCTGGCAGCCTTCTTCCTCTGCATTAATATACCTGCAACATGATGTCTCTCCTGGCAGCCTTCTTCCTCTGCATTAATATACCTGCAACATGATGTCTCTCGTGGCAACCTTCTTCCTCTGCATTAATATACCTGCAACATGATGTCTCTCCTGGCAGCCTTCTTCCTCTGCATTAATATACCTGCAACATGATGTCTCTCCTGGCAGCCTTCTTCCTCTGCATTAATATACCTGCAACATGATGTCTCTCCTGGCAGCCTTCTTCCTCTGCATTAATATACCTGCAACATGATGTCGCAAACTTCTTTAGATGTCAACTTTGGCATGTCATCGCGATCTTCATCTGTTGTAAATAGA
>JBAMJV010009092.1:0-30535 GCA_037951105.1 Echinarachnius parma | reverse complement strand
GAAACCCTAGTTATTGTAGCTTTTTCGCGGTATCGACTAATGATTGTATTACCTTCTTTTTAAAAGAGTATTAATTTGTTTTTAAATAATAATCTTATAAATGGAAGGTATCATCTTCAGTAGTCTATTCCACCAAAACAATCAAAAACATTATATCATAACAAAACAAATCACCATACTAACGCATGTGTTCATTGGTCTGCAGACAAAAACTACCGTTTGTCTTGGACAAACACATCGTCTGTGATTCTATTGTCTTGTAACATACACCTTCATAAAAATTGGCTTACTCGCAGATATTCGGCGGATACAAAACCATGAGGCGTTTTAGGTTCCATTAGTTATGTGGTGGCAATTAATTGCATTACTTGTTAATTACACATCCTTTTCCAACGTGTTGGGCATCAATTTATTATCACACAACATGACTAAAATATATTTAGTTTTTTGTGCCTGGAGCTCATTTTTAACTGTCCCAAAGCGCCATATTACAAAATTGACAATTATTGTATTACATGTATTAGTACCTTGAATAAAATAAACTAATGCCACGAAGGGAATTTCAACATGTCAAATTACTACATATTTTCACCGCAAGAACAACAAAATGCGACCTGAATTGATATGCCGTGTAAAAGAAAATTAAACAAGATACAAAGAAATGTAAAAAATATATTAAATAGAGACATAATTACTTTAACTGTTCACCTTATAATTCGAACTTGCGATAATTGTTGTAGAACTACATGACGATGCTACTGTATCATGTACCGCACACAGTACTAGGACACTTTTAATATTTATATCTACATGTAAAATGCATAATAATTATTCTACAACTGTTTACTCGCTACGTGTTTCATTTCGATGCGTATTTGAATAAGTATACATAATCTAACCTGGATCCACTGGTTAGCGTCAGCAGTGCCTGCGGTCCAGGCTCCATACCCTTCAGTGCTAGAATAAGCCACATTCAATCGTCCCCGCCTGGCTTCATATAACGCACTATACTCACTCGACGCGGTCAGACTCGAATCAGGGATGGCATAAGACTCAAGTCCAAGTGGTAAACCTATTTAAAAACACACCACACAGCATCAAGTTGTTTTTGTAAGCGTACGAATATTTTCATAATAGAGTATTAACAAAATAGACCTATATAATAGCAAAAAAAGAATTCAACATCAATACACCAAAAACGTAGAACATAAAGGGACAGGTTATTATAACCTCTTGATTTGCTGTATGTGATGAGAGCATAGCTCCTGTCATTGCTAGTCACTTATTTCCTCTTGAATATTCCCGATTACAAAAATAATCAATATTTTATGGACCACTGTTGTCTGCTTGCAATGCCCAGCCTCTCGCGGTGAAATGAGGTGGGAGGCGGATGACACAATATCGGGTTACTATACGCTTAAAAAGATTTGCGCCATGTTTAACCCTATACTAAAAACAAAGAATATTTATTTGCTTTCTAATTTGTGGCTCAAAATCATATAAGTAATACATATTCCGTAGAGTGTGTAATATATTGCACATCAATTCATACATAATTTGTTATCTCAACGTCGGTGATTTATCATTTGCCCGAATAATGGGATACAAAATGCAAAAATTGTCGTTGCTTACTCATAGCCATTGTTGTGTAAGCATGGTTAAAATGGTCCACTGAGGTTTTTCAAATTAAATCAAAACATTTAGACATTTAACCTTGTTTCATGTTTTTATTAATCAAACCTCGTTTATAAATTTGAAATGTATTGATTAAAAAAATATCGTTTGAAATAATTACAATAAATAGAGAACAAATCTGAATAGCACAGGTAAGAAACATAGTGTAATAGTTATAATAGTTATGGGAAATCAACCAGGCATGGACGAACCACTGGAGATGAAAGTTAGTTTGGTCGGCTCCGACACAGATACTTGATATAGAATCGAATAGTTAAAGGGGTAGTACAGTTTTGGTAAAGTTGAACTTGAGTAACTAAAACCTGCATAATAACATTACAAACTAATAGTTATAACTCAACCATGCTCGAAAAATATAACAAATTCCGATGGACTAAGTTAAAAAGCCTGTTATCATTCAAAACAGCCATTAAAACACACGAGGGCACTCTCTAAAAAAAAGCATTGGATATGCCTTTTTCATACAAATGTATGAATTCGATGTTTTGTTCAAATAATGATTAAATAGAGAGATCACAAACAACTATTTAACAACCTCTTTTGAAAATTTGTGAAAAATTGTAAGCATTCTTGAATTTTGTTTGTTAAACCATCGAACAAATCTGGGCCCTAGATTAATTCCGATTAGATATGTTAAGTGTATATGTATTGATAATTTAGTCGTTTCCAAACCGATTTTGATCAAATAAAGTTTACTGTTAACATAATGTTATGCTCTTTCAAATTTGACACTCAAATGTTCTTGTTTTCATAATTTCTTTTGTATTTCTTAGTCGTTTTCTCTTTACTTTGTATTTCATTGTTGTATTTTATTGTAGGATACTAATTATTTAGATACCGAAAACAAACACCCAATATGTAAACAAGACCGAATAACTAATGATATATCTCTTTTTAGGAAAACTTACATTTTCATATGTTCTGTACACAAATGAGCGATTTGGAGGCTGACATGCAAATACAATAGGTCACGTGACTTAAAAACGGTAGGTCTGATATTCAACAATATAGTTCTTAAAAAAGCGCAAGACTCTAAACAAGAAAGGCACCAAGCGACGGGGCGTCATCTTTACGTGTTCTCAAGCAATCTGGAAAATTGCGGAGGAATGGCCCCGGCCTTACTATGGTTATTAAGAATAGTAGAGTTATGATTAAACTGAATTTTCAAGTGGAATTGGGCAGGTTTTGGGTCCTAACATTTTTCATTTTGTTCAACACTGTACTCCCTTCACCAACACTCAACTATCCTTTTAGCGATGCGTTTGAGAAATTCCTGTTCACCTGTTACAGTACTGATGTTGCAGAAGCCACCTCCCCATCCATTATCGCAGACACAGGAGAAATTCCCTTGGTTAACTGTGCAGTATCCGTGGTCACATGCTGCGATTGCACTTCCAATGATATCTGCAATATTAAATGTAAAACTTGTTTTCCTTGTATAATTCTATATTTTCTCAGTCATAATAATAATAACAATAATAATGACGGTTATTTATATAAAGCTATTCACGTGGGGATCACAGCGCTTTACACAATTATTATTACCCCGGTCACGGATACACACTGCAATGTGAAAAGTGTGTCTACGAAAATGTGTTTGTTTACGTTTTTTGTTTTCTTGTTTGTTTGTTTTTTCTTAGGGGTAAAAAATGATACACGTCATATTTCTAGAAGCCTGCCTAATTTCATTCTGAAATATTTGATCACTAACAATCCTGAAATACATGCCTCTAATTAATGCACGTGTTTTTTTTTTTTACTGGGAACATGTACACATATATAACTATGTCATGAACGATAATGTAATATGTTTACATTGACACAAAGCTGTATGGTAATGTAGTTTATGGTTATTCAAAGACGGGTTACAGTTTATACTGTAAATAAAATAGCTAATAATCCTGTTTTGCAAACCAAACGAGAACACATAACTATATGTATTACCATATCCGTAAAGCTCCATTCTCATGCTGATATGAGTACCAGGTAAGTACCAGGTAACAGGGCGCACACGCACGAAGCGGCACACTAGCGGGGTGGTGAAGTCGTTCCGTACCACGGTATTTTGATCATAGTTGCCCGAAAAGACCTAAATAGAGACAGCCAAAATATACGCACTATAAATCAAATACAAACATGACAAACGAACATACACACAACAAACAAACATTAATGGTTCTAATTTATAAAAAAGGAGCCAACGCCTCTCATAGTCGATAGCAGTCAGGGGCGTCGATCCTGGGGGGGAGGGGGGGGGGTGCAGGGGGCGGTCGCCCCCCCCCCAATGAAAACATTTGGGGGTGGCGAACATACCATTCCCCCCCCTCCCCCCCCCCCCCCCCCCCCAATAATTCCGAAAATGAGGAAGAAAACAATCGAGTGATATATTGCCAAAGAGGGGAAAGACACATTTATCAATAATTAATCTTCAAAATAGCTGGTTTGTTTAGTGTGAAAAGGACTGTAAATCTGTTTTTTGCCGCAAATTTCTCAAATTGCAAGTTTCATTTCGGTTGCGGGAACTCACCTTTCGATATGTGTTGGGCAGTGTAATTTCTCAAACGCACACCTCAAAAGAAGTTTATTAAACCGTCATCATTCTATAGCACACCGTCACAGAAAGTTAAATAATCTGAACTAATATATCTTTCAGTCAATTCGGTCCATATGCCCTGAACGCAAATCAAATTGGAATATCATGTTCCCCACCCCCCCCCTCCCCCAAAGTTTCATGTGTGCACCAAATCGCACAATTTCACGCCCCAAAATACAAAAGCTCCTTACTGTGGGAGGGGGACACCCCCTCCCACCGCTCGGCCGCTTCGCTTCCTCGCAATGTCTCCCTTCCACTTTTGAGAAGTTGTTGACGCCCTTGCTTAGTTTCATGGGAGCTCAATGCCCTAGGCTATATCGATGGCTCTTTAGTATACAGGATCACGTGGATCCATCTCATGCAAGGCTCAATCTTTTCCTCGCTATGCCCTTTGAAAATACGTTACGAGTAGGTTCACTATTTTATACAATTTCAACACCTATGATAGGAGTTGCAAATGTCTGAAATCTAAAAGCTTCCTGGGGCTCCGCCCCCTGGAGCCCCATTACTGTCCCCAAATGTGGGTGCCCCCCCAAAGTCAGGTCTTCGAACCATCAATACACTTTCAATGAGCGCATAATAAAACTTCCGGGTATGCCAATGTGGGGCTTTAATCTCCCTCAGTGGTCTCTGGAAAAATTTTCAAATTTCGCCCCCTCCCCCCCCCCCCCCCACCCCCCCCCCCCCCCCCCAATTGCAAAAACGGATCGACGCCTTTGATAACAGTGGAATAGTGGAATAAGTAAAAGACAAAGAAAGACAATGTAAACTATTCATGTAATTAGTTTAGGAAGGGCCCATGCGAGATTATCATTATTAATATTATCATCGTCATCATCATCATCATACAATTAACATTAAATCAAACATTAAGATTTAAGGAAAAGATTGACAAAGTCGAGAGTATAATTAGTGCAGCCAATACAAGTAAAACATAAAATACTGTAGAATACGGTAGAATGATGTAACTATGAAACATAAAATAACACTCACCATATCTGACCCATCATTGCTGTTTTGAACCGTGTGAAATGTCACACCGTCCATGCTACAGGTGACCTTGTAGCTCGTCGTCCATTGGGCGTAATCGTGCCTTCCTTGTGTTGCTAAGGCAACGACTTCGTAGGTAGAGCCGAGATAAACCTGAACAGAGCAGACAATCGTAAGGTTTCTTAAAATGATTTTGTCGTAAGATTAAAATGGATTCGCCTCAGTCTGACTTTTTGTTCACAAAACATTCATAATCGCATTGTCAAATTTGTTGCTGATTATCATGTTGGTTTTTACACATTTGTAACGCATAGCACCTGTGTAAAATTGACATGCATATGTGTCCTTTATCCACACTTGCTGCTCTCAACCCAAGTGTAGTAAACGGGTACTTGGCAGGAATGTATACCTTGAAATACTTGAGCGCTTGAATGACACCGCTCGGCTAAAGCCAAGTTAAAATGCTCCGAGCTGTTCGAGACATAAAGAGGACCACCAGCTCTCCCCCCCCCCCCCCCAAAAAAAAAAGAAGAAAAATAATCATTAGCATTCTCAAATTCGCTGCTGATTATCATGTTGACATCTACACATTTGTAACTTATAGCACCTTTATCCACACTTGCTGCCCTCAACCCAAGCGTAGTAAATGGGAACTAGGAAGGAATGCATTCCTTACAATACTCGAGCGCTCGGATTACGCAGCTCGGCTAAAGAAAAAACTGTTTGAGACATAACGAGGGCCACCAGGCCAAAAAAAAGCAAAAGTAAAGAAGACATGCATACTTTTATGATTTAGAAAAGTTGTGTGATATGAAATAAATGCTCAAACCTTTGCAAAGGGTCGCGTTATTCGTACACAAAGCGATTATTATCGACTACTAATGGCCCGGTCAGATATCAACGAATTGCGCAAACGCACGTCAAACGGAGAGCTAAATTTTCCATCCGTTCTATACCCTTCTTGTCCGTTCTTTTTCCGGTGATGAACGTCGTTCTATGTTTTGTACATGTAGCAATGGAGACGACTTTCATCACCGGATAATTTAATTTCACAAAATTAATTGTCTATTCGTTGGGCATATACGTTTCCGATATCCGTTGATATCTGACCGGGCCATTACGGAACCTTTAAGGCCTCATGGTTCCGCACGCACCAACCGATTGCGAGTGCGCCAATCCGATTCACGCATACCTTAGGACACAATAAAAATGCAGACCGATGAACAGGTGGTGGAGTTTGGTGATGATGTCTTTTTTCGAATTATTCATTTTTTTTAGAAACCCTAGTTATTGTAGCTTTTTCGCGGTATCGACTACTGATTGTACTACCTTCTTTTTAAAAGAGTATTAATTTGTTTTTAAATAATAATCTTATAAATGGAAGGTATCATCTTCAGTAGTCTATTCCACCAAAACAATCAAAAACATTATATCATAACAAAACAAATCACCATACTAACGCATGTGTTCATTGGTCTGCAGACAAAAACTACCGTTTGTCTTGGACAAACACATCGTCTGTGATTCTATTGTCTTGTAACATACACCTTCATAAAAATTGGCTTACTCGCAGATATTCGGCGGATACAAAACCATGAGGCGTTTTAGGTTCCATTAGTTATGTGGTGGCAATTAATTGCATTACTTGTTAATTACACATCCTTTTCCAACGTGTTGGGCATCAATTTATTATCACACAACATGACTAAAATATATTTAGTTTTTTGTGCCTGGAGCTCATTTTTAACTGTCCCAAAGCGCCATATTACAAAATTGACAATTATTGTATTACATGTATTAGTACCTTGAATAAAATAAACTAATGCCACGAAGGGAATTTCAACATGTCAAATTACTACATATTTTCACCGCAAGAACAACAAAATGCGACCTGAATTGATATGCCGTGTAAAAGAAAATTAAACAAGATACAAAGAAATGTAAAAAATATATTAAATAGAGACATAATTACTTTAACTGTTCACCTTATAATTCGAACTTGCGATAATTGTTGTAGAACTACATGACGATGCTACTGTATCATGTACCGCACACAGTACTAGGACACTTTTAATATTTATATCTACATGTAAAATGCATAATAATTATTCTACAACTGTTTACTCGCTACGTGTTTCATTTCGATGCGTATTTGAATAAGTATACATAATCTAACCTGGATCCACTGGTTAGCGTCAGCAGTGCCTGCGGTCCAGGCTCCATACCCTTCAGTGCTAGAATAAGCCACATTCAATCGTCCCCGCCTGGCTTCATATAACGCACTATACTCACTCGACGCGGTCAGACTCGAATCAGGGATGGCATAAGACTCAAGTCCAAGTGGTAAACCTATTTAAAAACACACCACAAAACATCAAGTTGTTTTTGTAAGCGTACGAATATTTTCATAATAGAGTATTAACAAAATAGACCTATATAATAGCAAAAAAAGAATTCAACATCAATACACCAAAAACGTAGAACATAAACGGACAGGTTATTATAACCTCTTGATTTGCTGTATGTGATGAGAGCATAGCTCCTGTCATTGCTAGTCACTTATTTCCTCTTGAATATTCCCGATTACAAAAATAATCAATATTTTATGGACCACTGTTGTCTGCTTGCAATGCCCAGCCTCTCGCGGTGAAATGAGGTGGGAGGCGGATGACACAATATCGGGTTACTATACGCTTAAAAAGATTTGCGCCATGTTTAACCCTATACTAAAAACAAAGAATATTTATTTGCTTTCTAATTTGTGGCTCAAAATCATATAAGTAATACATATTCCGTAGAGTGTGTAATATATTGCACATCAATTCATACATAATTTGTTATCTCAACGTCGGTGATTTATCATTTGCCCGAATAATGGGATACAAAATGCAAAAATTGTCGTTGCTTACTCATAGCCATTGTTGTGTAAGCATGGTTAAAATGGTCCACTGAGGTTTTTCAAATTAAATCAAAACATTTAGACATTTAACCTTGTTTCATGTTTTTATTAATCAAACCTCGTTTATAAATTTGAAATGTATTGATTAAAAAAATATCGTTTGAAATAATTACAATAAATAGAGAACAAATCTGAATAGCACAGGTAAGAAACATAGTGTAATAGTTATAATAGTTATGGGAAATCAACCAGGCATGGACGAACCACTGGAGATGAAAGTTAGTTTGGTCGGCTCCGACACAGATACTTGATATAGAATCGAATAGTTAAAGGGGTAGTACAGTTTTGGTAAAGTTGAACTTGAGTAACTAAAACCTGCATAATAACATTACAAACTAATAGTTATAACTCAACCATGCTCGAAAAATATAACAAATTCCGATGGACTAAGTTAAAAAGCCTGTTATCATTCAAAACAGCCATTAAAACACACGAGGGCACTCTCTAAAAAAAAGCATTGGATATGCCTTTTTCATACAAATGTATGAATTCGATGTTTTGTTCAAATAATGATTAAATAGAGAGATCACAAACAACTATTTAACAACCTCTTTTGAAAATTTGTGAAAAATTGTAAGCATTCTTGAATTTTGTTTGTTAAACCATCGAACAAATCTGGGCCCTAGATTAATTCCGCTTAGATATGTTAAGTGTATATGTATTGATAATTTAGTCGTTTCCAAACCGATTTTGATCAAATAAAGTTTACTGTTAACATAATGTTATGCTCTTTCAAATTTGACACTCAAATGTTCTTGTTTTCATAATTTCTTTTGTATTTCTTAGTCGTTTTCTCTTTACTTTGTATTTCATTGTTGTATTTTATTGTAGGATACTAATTATTTAGATACCGAAAACAAACACCCAATATGTAAACAAGACCGAATAACTAATGATATATCTCTTTTTAGGAAAACTTACATTTTCATATGTTCTGTACACAAATGAGCGATTTGGAGGCTGACATGCAAATACAATAGGTCACGTGACTTAAAAACGGTAGGTCTGATATTCAACAATATAGTTCTTAAAAAAGCGCAAGACTCTAAACAAGAAAGGCACCAAGCGACGGGGCGTCATCTTTACGTGTTCTCAAGCAATCTGGAAAATTGCGGAGGAATGGCCCCGGCCTTACTATGGTTATTAAGAATAGTAGAGTTATGATTAAACTGAATTTTCAAGTGGAATTGGGCAGGTTTTGGGTCCTAACATTTTTCATTTTGTTCAACACTGTACTCCCTTCACCAACACTCAACTATCCTTTTAGCGATGCGTTTGAGAAATTCCTGTTCACCTGTTACAGTACTGATGTTGCAGAAGCCACCTCCCCATCCATTATCGCAGACACAGGAGAAATTCCCTTGGTTAACTGTGCAGTATCCGTGGTCACATGCTGCGATTGCACTTCCAATGATATCTGCAATATTAAATGTAAAACTTGTTTTCCTTGTATAATTCTATATTTTCTCAGTCATAATAATAATAACAATAATAATGACGGTTATTTATATAAAGCTATTCACGTGGGGATCACAGCGCTTTACACAATTATTATTACCCCGGTCAACGGATACACACTGCAATGTGAAAAGTGTGTCTACGAAAATGTGTTTGTTTACGTTTTTTGTTTTCTTGTTTGTTTGTTTTTTCTTAGGGGTAAAAAATGATACACGTCATATTTCTAGAAGCCTGCCTAATTTCATTCTGAAATATTTGATCACTAACAATCCTGAAATACATGCCTCTAATTAATGCACGTGTTTTTTTTTTTTTACTGGGAACATGTACACATATATAACTATGTCATGAACGATAATGTAATATGTTTACATTGACACAAAGCTGTATGGTAATGTAGTTTATGGTTATTCAAAGACGGGTTACAGTTTATACTGTAAATAAAATAGCTAATAATCCTGTTTTGCAAACCAAACGAGAACACATAACTATATGTATTACCATATCCGTAAAGCTCCATTCTCATGCTGATATGAGTACCAGGTAAGTACCAGGTAACAGGGCGCACACGCACGAAGCGGCACACTAGCGGGGTGGTGAAGTCGTTCCGTACCACGGTATTTTGATCATAGTTGCCCGAGAAGACCTAAATAGAGACAGCCAAAATATACGCACTATAAATCAAATACAAACATGACAAACGAACATACACACAACAAACAAACATTAATGGTTCTAATTTATAAAAAGGGAGCCAACGCCTCTCATAGTCGATAGCAGTCAGGGGCGTCGATCCTGGGGGGGGAGGGGGGGGGGGGGGCGTGCAGGGGGCGGTCGCCCCCCCCCCCCCCAATGAAAACATTTGGGGGTGGCGAACATACCATTTCCCCCCCCCCCCCCTCCCCCCCCCCCCCCCCAATAATTCCGAAAATGAGGAAGAAAACAATCGAGTGATATATTGCCAAAGAGGGGAAAGACACATTTATCAATAATTAATCTTCAAAATAGCTGGTTTGTTTAGTGTGAAAAGGACTGTAAATCTGTTTTTTGCCGCAAATTTCTCAAATTGCAAGTTTCATTTCGGTTGCGGGAACTCACCTTTCGATATGTGTTGGGCAGTGTAATTTCTCAAACGCACACCTCAAAAGAAGTTTATTAAACCGTCATCATTCTATAGCACACCGTCACAGAAAGTTAAATAATCTGAACTAATATATCTTTCAGTCAATTCGGTCCATATGCCCTGAACGCAAATCAAATTGGAATATCATGTTCCCCACCCCCCCCCCCTCCCCCCAAAGTTTCATGTGTGCACCAAATCGCACAATTTCACGCCCCAAAATACAAAAGCTCCCTACTGTGGGAGGGGGACACCCCCTCCCACCGCTCGGCCGCTTCGCTTCCTCGCAATGTCTCCCTTCCACTTTTGAGAAGTTGTTGACGCCCTTGCTTAGTTTCATGGGAGCTCAATGCCCTAGGCTATATCGATGGCTCTTTAGTATACAGGATCACGTGGATCCATCTCATGCAAGGCTCAATCTTTTCCTCGCTATGCCCTTTGAAAATACGTTACGAGTAGGTTCACTATTTTATACAATTTCAACACCTATGATAGGAGTTGCAAATGTCTGAAATCTAAAAGCTTCCTGGGGCTCCGCCCCCTGGAGCCCCATTACTGTCCCCAAATGTGGGTGCCCCCCCAAAGTCAGGTCTTCGAACCATCAATACACTTTCAATGAGCGCATAATAAAACTTCCGGGTATGCCAATGTGGGGCTTTAATCTCTCTCAGTGGTCTCTGGAAAAATTTTCAAATTTCGCCCCCTCCCCCCCCCCCCCCCCACCCCCCCCCCCCCAATTGCAAAAACGGATCGACGCCTTTGATAACAGTGGAATAGTGGAATAAGTAAAAGACAAAGAAAGACAATGTAAACTATTCATGTAATTAGTTTAGGAAGGGCCCATGCGAGATTATCATTATTAATATTATCATCGTCATCATCATCATCATACAATTAACATTAAATCAAACATTAAGATTTAAGGAAAAGATTGACAAAGTCGAGAGTATAATTAGTGCAGCCAATACAAGTAAAACATAAAATACTGTAGAATACGGTAGAATGATGTAACTATGAAACATAAAATAACACTCACCATATCTGACCCATCATTGCTGTTTTGAACCGTGTGAAATGTCACACCGTCCATGCTACAGGTGACCTTGTAGCTCGTCGTCCATTGGGCGTAATCGTGCCTTCCTTGTGTTGCTAAGGCAACGACTTCGTAGGTAGAACCGAGATAAACCTGAACAGAGCAGACAATCGTAAGGTTTCTTAAAATGATTTTGTCGTAAGATTAAAATGGATTCGCCTCAGTCTGACTTTTTGTTCACAAAACATTCATAATCGCATTGTCAAATTTGTTGCTGATTATCATGTTGGTTTTTACACATTTGTAACGCATAGCACCTGTGTAAAATTGACATGCATATGTGTCCTTTATCCACACTTGCTGCTCTCAACCCAAGTGTAGTAAACGGGTACTTGGCAGGAATGTATACCTTGAAATACTTGAGCGCTTGAATGACACCGCTCGGCTAAAGCCAAGTTAAAATGCTCCGAGCTGTTCGAGACATAAAGAGGACCACCAGCTCTCCCCCCCCCCCCCCCCAAAAAAAAAAGAAGAAAAATAATCATTAGCATTCTCCAATTCGCTGCTGATTATCATGTTGACATCTACACATTTGTAACTTATAGCACCTTTATCCACACTTGCTGCCCTCAACCCAAGCGTAGTAAATGGGAACTAGGAATGAATGCATTCCTTACAATACTCGAGCGCTCGGATTACGCAGCTCGGCTAAAGCAAAAACTGTTTGAGACATAACGAGGGCCACCCGGCCAAAAAAAAAGCAAAAGTAAAGAAGACATACATACTTTTATGATTTAGAAAAGTTGTGTGATATGAAATAAATGCTCAAACCTTTGCAAAGGGTCGCGTTATTCGTACACAAAGCGATTATTATCGACTACTAATGGCCCGGTCAGATATCAACGGATTGCGCAAACGCACGTCAAACGGAGAGCTAAATTTTCCATCCGTTCTATACCTTTCTTGTCCGTTCTTTTTCCGGTGATGAACGTCGTTCTATGTTTTGTACATGAAGCAATGGAGACGACTTTCATCACCGGATAATTTAATTTCACAAAATTAATTGTCTATTCGTTGGGCATATACGTTTCCGATATCCGTTGATATCTGACCGGGCCATTACGGAACCTTTAAGGCCTCATGGTTCCGCACGCACCAACCGATTGCGAGTGCGCCAATCCGATTCACGCATACCTTAGGACACAATAAAAATGCAGACCGATGAACAGGTGGTGGAGTTTGGTGATGATGTCTTTTTTCGAATTATTCTTTTTTTTTAGAAACCCTAGTTATTGTAGCTTTTTCGCGGTATCGACTACTGATTGTATTACCTTCTTTTTAAAAGAGTATTAATTTGTTTTTAAATAATAATCTTATAAATGGAAGGTATCATCTTCAGTAGTCTATTCCACCAAAACAATCAAAAACATTATATCATAACAAAACAAATCACCATACTAACGCATGTGTTCATTGGTCTGCAGACAAAAACTACCGTTTGTCTTGGACAAACACATCGTCTGTGATTCTATTGTCTTGTAACATACACCTTCATAAAAATTGGCTTACTCGCAGATATTCGGCGGATACAAAACCATGAGGCGTTTTAGGTTCCATTAGTTATGTGGTGGCAATTAATTGCATTACTTGTTAATTACACATCCTTTTCCAACGTGTTGGGCATCAATTTATTATCACACAACATTACTAAAATATATTTAGTTTTTTGTGCCTGGAGCTCATTTTTAACTGTCCCAAAGCGCCATATTACAAAATTGACAATTATTGTATTACATGTATTAGTACCTTGAATAAAATAAACTAATGCCACGAAGGGAATTTCAACATGTCAAATTACTACATATTTTCACCGCAAGAACAACAAAATGCGACCTGAATTGATATGCCGTGTAAAAGAAAATTAAACAAGATACAAAGAAATGTAAAAAATATATTAAATAGAGACATAATTACTTTAACTGTTCACCTTATAATTCGAACTTGCGATAATTGTTGTAGAACTACATGACGATGCTACTGTATCATGTACCGCACACAGTACTAGGACACTTTTAATATTTATATCTACATGTAAAATGCATAATAATTATTCTACAACTGTTTACTCGCTACGTGTTTCATTTCGATGCGTATTTGAATAAGTATACATAATCTAACCTGGATCCACTGGTTAGCGTCAGCAGTGCCTGCGGTCCAGGCTCCATACCCTTCAGTGCTAGAATAAGCCACATTCAATCGTCCCCGCCTGGCTTCATATAACGCACTATACTCACTCGATGCGGTCAGATTCGAATCAGGGATGGCATAAGACTCAAGTCCAAGTGGAAAACCTATTTAAAAACAACATAAAACATCAAGTTGGTATTGTAAGTCTACGAATATTGTCAATATATTGTATTAACGATATAGACCTATAATAGATCAAAAAATAATTAAACATCAATACACCAAAACGTATATTTCAAAGGGGCAGGAAATTATAACATCTTGACTTGCAGTATGTGATGAGAGCAGCAGACAGCATAACTCCCCAGGTAAAAAAAAAATAGGGAAAATATAGGAAAAAATAGGAAAAAAATTGCCCCCAGAAAAAAATAGTGACAAAATTACCTCATTCTGAATTTAAAAAAGTAAAAAAATAGTGACAAAATTTAAATACTACATTCTGAATTAAAAATAGTAAAAAATAGTGAAAAATAGGATAATAATAGGGAGAAAATAGTGGGGAAAATATTGAATAATAGGGATAAATATATGACAAAAATAGTTGAAAATAGACTTGCAGAAATTGTATTAATTTTCAAAAAATATAATTAAGTTATGAATTGATATAAATTGTATAGTGTATCTTAATTGATACATGTTCTATAACACATGCAATTTTAAGTGAATTTGGGTCATGGCAAATTAGTAACATTAAATCTAGTAGGTGGGACAGTGTTATAATTTTGCCTATATGCATGCATGAAATGTTAAACTACAAGAAAATTATTACATTATACTGAATAATTGTTATATTGCAATGGTTACTGTTGATTAGGTGATAAGGTTTATCAAATACATGCTTCAAAAGAAATAATTTCAAGTCAAATCTCACCAATTATCTAGGCCTCTAGCTTACCGCCAAATTCAATTTTCAAGTTTTCAAGTTTTAACAATTTAAGGATTGTGTTTAATTTGCAATATTTTTTGGAAATTAAAGGATCTAAAAGAAGTTCATGTATAAAACATGTAAATAATATGCAATAATTAATTATACCATTATTGGTATTGTTTGTCTTTTTTAAATCATCTTTTTTTAAATTTAGGCTCAAACATTTGGGTAGAACATAAAATTGGCAACACTTCCATCATATACTATTGTAAACCTATTTTTTCCGACTTAGGATGTTTTTTCTAAAAATGGCTATTAGTATTACTGAGGGCCTACTTTCCCTGGTAACTGACATGTGTCTACTTATATATTGGAAAATGGTAAATTTACTTGAAAACATACAGCTTGACATAGAAAAAAGCAAAACATATTGATCAGAATTGAAGTCAAAAGAAAGAGGAACAAAATAGTACAAATTGATTTGAAACTGATAGAGTTATAGAAAATAGTAAAACAATAGTTGAGATTGTCGGGATTGAAGTAGAAAGAAATACGAAAAAATGTATTGACTAGAAAATAATTAAGTTATAGAAAATACCCCCAAATAGTTTTGATATTGTCAGGATTTTAAGTAGTACAGTTTTGGTAAAGCTGAACTTTAGTCACCACCTGCACAAAAACAGTACAGAATAATAGATATAACTCCACCATGCTCGAAAGGTATACAAAATTACAAATGACTAATTAAATGCCTGTTATCATTCAAAAAGGGCCATTAAAACACAAAAGGGCTCTCTCTAAAAGAATGCATTGGTTTCAACCAGTTTTCATACACAATTATGCATTTGATGTTTTGTTGAAATAATGGCTAAATAGAGACATCATCAACAGTTTTTAAAAACCTTTATGAAATCTTTTGAAAAAAGTGTAAGCATTTTTCTAATTATAAACAAATCATTGAATAAATCTGGGCCCCAGATTTATTCCGATTGGATATATTTATTGATTTTTCACCAGTTTCTGAACCGATTTTGATTTAAAAAAGGTTATTCTGCCATTAAAATTGTATGCTCTTTAAAATTTTACACTCAGTTTTTCTTTATCTCACATAACAAATATTTTGTGCAGCGCCCTCTATACCAAAACTGAGCTACCCCTTTAAAGGGATCTAGTAACCTAGTTGACATGTGCAAAACGCGATGAGTGGTTGATGCAATGTATATTGTTGTTATTTGATATGTCCACTGGGTGTTGTGTGAAAATTTCAAGTTAAATGATCTTAATATTGCCGAGTAATGAGCAAAAATGCAAAGTCACATTCATTAATCATTGCACTCACTTTGTACACGGTTCTGACGATCCGTTGGATAATTTGACATCTGAACACTTCAATCGTAAATATCTTTTTAACGAAAGGGAAATTTGAAAAACCGAAACCTGTCCCATGCTTTTTTTTTTGTTAATAAGAATACAACAAGGTATGAAAGAACCGCTAGAATTTCAATTGGAATTTGAGGATTTGGACAATGTTACTAAGTCCCTTTAAGTAAAAAAAAAACAAATAGGTAAACAAATATTTACTCGAAAATCACTAAGTCATAGAAAATAGTAAAAAAAATGATTTAAAAAATAATCAAGTCCAAATAAATAGGGGAAAAATAGGAACAAGTTTCTTTAAAAATCGGGAAGTCCAAGAAAATAGAAACAAAATATAGGAGGAAACAACACTATAGAAACAATATAAAAACAAAACAACTTAGAAAATAGGGGGAAAACAGCAGATAATTCATAATATAAAAAAAAATAGTGACACAATAGCATGTTTATAATCAGAGCTCATAAAATAGGGGAAAAATAGAAATCAATGCGCTATCTTGTTCTTATTTTTCGGGGAAAATAGGTTTTAAATAGTGCTCATTTCCACAAAGTACGTACAAAATAGGTATCAAATAGTAAAAAATAGGGAAAAAATATATTTTTTGAAATTTCATTTTGACTAAGGTCCTGTCATTGCTAGTCACTTATTTTCTCTTGGATATTCCCGATTACAACAAAAATAAATATTGTATGGACCACTGTTGTCTGCCATTGGGTGAGATCAGCATAAACTTTGAATGATTATGAATCTATCCAATAAGTGAAGATTTTAAAGAGCCGATAAATGAGTTTTTGGTATAGAGGGCGCTACACAAAATGTTTCTTTGGTGAGATAATGAAAATCGGAGTGTCAAATTTGAAAGAGCTAGCATGCAAGTGTAATGACAGAATAAACTTCATTTGAACAAAATCGGGTCAGAAATGGTTCAAATATCCGTAAACATAACCATTAATGATATTTGTGGGGCCCCACAATTATTCGCTAGTTTTGAACCAGCCATTAACGATGCTTCCTCTTTTCAAAAATGTACAAAAGATTTGTTTTTAACCGCTCTTAATTATCTTTCTATCTAATCACTACTTCAAAAAACATCACATGCACAATATTTTATTTAAAATGGTTAAAACCGATACTTCGTGTATAGAGAGCGCTCTCTTAAGAAATAACGGCTATTTTTAAAATTCGATAACAGGCTTTTTACTTAGTCATTTGTAATGTTGTATTCTTTTTGATCATGGCGGAGTTTTAACTATTAGTTTGTAATGTAATTGGCAATGGTGCAGTCTTCGGTTACTAAAATTCAGTTTGCCAAAACTGTACTCTCTTTACCAGAACCCAACTATCCCTTTAATTCCAAAATGCGCTGAATCCACTTGTTCAACATTAGACAAAAACAGGTTTCTTTGTCCAACGTTTTGCAATTGCCTATGAACATTGATTGTGATTATGATCATGTGGTTTATTCTAAAGTTCATAATTATTTCTGAATTTATACGTAGCTATTTAAAAAGGCAATTAAGTTTTGGTAAAGAGGGCGCTGCACAAAATAGTTTGTGAGGTAATGACAAACTGAGTGTCAAATTTGAAAGAGGATATACTTTTAATGACAGAATAAACGTTGATCAAAATCGGTTCAGAAACAGCAAAAATATTAATAACTGTTTGAAATAAATCTGGGGCCCCAGATTTATACGATAATAGGGTATAAAAACAAATATTCAAAATGCTTACACTTGTTCAAAACATTTTCAAAAGAAGTTTGTATATAGTTGTTGATGATATATCTATTCAAAACATGTCAAAGGGATATAGTAACTTTGTTAACAAGTGCAAAAAGTAATGCGTGGTTAACAAAATGTATATCGGTGTGATCTGATAGGTCCAAAAAGCAACGTATGATAATTTCAAGTTAATCTGGTGTTATTTTGCTGAGAATTGGGCGAAAATGCAAAGTTATATCTATTTACACTGAAAAGATCCAGTAAATAATTTTATATCCGAACTTCACTTCAAGCGTAAATATATTTTGAACGAACAGGAAATTAGGAGAAAATAAACGAATCCTGTCCCATGCTTGAAACCGCTAGACTTCCAGTCGGATTTTGAGGATTTGGACAATGTTACCTTGTCCTTTTAATTATTATTTTAACAAAATATCACATGATTATTCGAAGCGGCGGTCGCGGTGCTTGCGCGTAGGGCAAGAATCGTGGCTGTTTTTTTCTCGCAAATCACTCAAATTCTTCTGCATCCTGATGATTAACTTGTTTTGGTTTCATATTTTGGACAATGAGAAACTTACTTTTTCGACTGGAAGATAAATTCTTCATTGATATCAACAGGAAAAAGTGATATTTTGAGCACGAAACTGTTCTGACTACACAAGACATTGTCGAGGCAGATTTGACTTGTCCCACATATGCTATGTTATGTTGGAGCATTTTCGTACGCATTTTCGTACGGTAGCTGTTGTGAGTATAATTTAGACTTTACTCGAATTTGCTGCATATTGTGCATGAGTGGGTGATGATCGGTGATCAGTGTAGTATAGTATCATCATAATTCGCAGTGACACTTATCATGCTTATTATATCAATGGGCGGACAAGAAAGTAACTGTTTGACTACATCTACGCAAACAGTCGGTGCCATGCCCTGCCATGCCCATGGCATGCTTTTTTGTCATTGAATTCGTCATTTATTGTTGAAGTATTTTGACGTGATCGTTCTTCGTAGACTTCGGGACCAGGGACCTTCTTTCTCATTTAAAAATGGCGACAAAGTCAACAACCACGGACGAAGCTATACAAAGGCTGTCGTCCGAAATTCAACAGATGCGGCGGGACAACAAAGAGTTCCTCAAAACTCTTAATGAGACCATTCATCTCGCCGTCCAAAAAGAACTAGCGAAGTTCATCGACCGCCTAGACGAACAACGTGGGCAGATAATGGACTTGGAGGTGACGAATAGGGATCGAGCTGCAGAAATCGCCCAACTGAAGACCACAGTCGATGTACAATGCGACACCATTCAGAACCTGCAGATTTCCGTGGCAGATTTAGAGCAGTACAGCAGACGGAATTGTTTGCAGATCTTCGGAGTACCAGAGCAGACCGGTGAGTGCACTGATGACGTCATCTATGAGATAGCAGGCAAGCGTCTGGGAGTAGCTGTATCAAAAGCAGATATTGATCGGTCGCACCGAACCAGTCATCCGATCAAAGAGCCTACACAATCCTCATCCGGCAGCAATGCGTCAAACCAGCAGCAACAACAAAGGAAGCGCCCTCGCCCCATAACTGTGAAGTTTGTTGCATATCGCACCCGCCAAGCAGTGATAACGCAACGGAGAAAGCTGAAAGGCAGCGGCATTGTCATCCAAGAGCACCTGACCAAGGCAAACCAGAATTTACTGCGACAAGTACAAAGTCACAAGAAAGTTCTTACCGCCTGGTCGAGTGACGGAAGAATAATTGCCAAAGTCAGCGCGACAAACGGGAAGACAATAAACAAAGTGATACGCAGCCCCGGTGACTTTGAATCCCTGTAGTTATGCGCTGATAATTCAATTGTTAAGAGCTCTTTTTGTTAATGTTGTGCAAATACCCTTGTGTCTCTTGCACAAAAGAAGTTAGAAATAATCAGAGAGGTTTACAATGTACTTACTGCTTAGATTGGATGCACACAAAATGTGCTGGGATTAAAAATGAGCATTATGATGATATACATTTTGAATTTTTGAATTGGCAATGTACTAAATGACTTTTTCATTATTTACCCCTAGTTGACACTTTTGATGGGAATGATACATGCGAAAATCATATTAAAGCACCATTAGCTCGGGCAACCTCGTGGGATAAAGATGCAAATGTGTCATTGAAATGTAATGAGTTTAATAATGAAGGTTTCAAATGTTCGCACTTAAATGTTCGAAGTCTTTATCGTAACATAGATGAAATAAGATTGATTTTATTTGCCAATAACATTCATATTTTAGCTCTCAATGAGACATACTTAGACGATTTCATTAGTGACAATGAATTGCGTATTCCAGGTTACGATTTAATTCGTAAAGATAGAAATCGAAATGGAGGTGGTGTCGCTATTTATATTCTTAATAATATTTGCTATGAGCAGATCGCTTCTGACGCACTTGAATCACTTGAAGCAATTTTAATAAGAGTTCAACCTAAATTTTCTGATCCATTCTTATTTTTGTCATGGTATCGCCTACCAGGTAGTAAGATTGTAATGATAGATCATTACGAGAATGTGTTGTCTTTTATTGACACATTTCGCTTGTATACTGTTGTAATGGGGGATGTAAATTGTGATATAAGAGCAAACTCTCGGTCGAACGTGACAAAACGGTATGAAGGAATTAATACTTTGTATTCAATGCAACAAATAAATATTGATCGGCCCACTCGAGTCACAAATAATTCAATGAGTTTGATAGATCATATGTTAACCAATGACATAAATATGGTTGAATCACATGGGGTAATTGATGTAGGTTTAAGTGATCATTATTTATGTTATTTGTATTGGAAAGTTAAAATTGTTCAATCACCCAAAATAAATTAATTTAGAAACTTTAGAAAAATGTTGATATGGAAGTTTTACGCAATCATTTATTAAATCATTCTTGGCACGAAATTATATTAACTGATTCCATTGATGAAGCAGTGGAACTTTGGGAAAGCTTTTTAATGAAGACTGTGGATGAACTCGCCCCAATGAAAAAGAAACGTGTTCGTAAGCAGCCAGCTCCGTGGATGAACTCAGACATTATTCAGTTAATGAAAAGAAGAGATCATTTGAAAAGACAAGCTTTGAAAAATAAAGACGATAGTATTATGAATTTGTATCGTAAAGCTCGAAATTTAGTGACGAAGGCCTCTAATAATAACTCAAGTGTTAATATTTGGTCAGTTTTGAAACCATTGCTTCCATCTAAAAAACCTGTAAATAGCAATAAAGCTGATGAGAGCCAGCCTTTAGCTAATCATTTTAATGAATTCTTTGCTAACGTAGGGTCTAAATTGGCGTCTAAAATTCCCACTGTTGAGAGTAAACACGCTGTAAATGATAATGTTCAATTTTGTTTTGAATTTATTCCTTTCAGTGAAGAAAACGTATTAAAGACAATTTTAAGCATGACTACAACAAATCTGCTGGTGTGGACAATATTCCAATGTTGGTATTGAAGATGGCAACTCCATACATTGTACCAACTCTTACTTATATTTTTAATAGGTCAATACGCGAAGGTGTTTTCCCTAGTAAATGGAAAAGGTCAAAGATAATACCAGTATACAAATCCGGTGATAAATCGTATCCTAATAATTATAGGCCCATTTCTATTTTGCCTTCTGTATCAAAGATTTTAGAGAAACTTGTTCAAGAACAAATAGTTTGTTATTTGAGAAGTAATATTATTTTGTCAGAAGCCCAGTCGGGGTTCAGAAAAAAAAACACTCAACTATTACTACATTATTGAAGGTCACAGACGACTGGCTAAGCGCGCTAGATCGCGGAATGTATACTGGTGCTGTCTTCATTGATTTACGAAAAGCATTCGATACCGTTAAGCCATCCATTTTATTGAATAAATTATCCAGTATTGGTGTATCAAATGCTTGTTTGCCATGGTTTAGTAGCTATCTGACTGGTCGTCGGATAGGTACGCTTTTTAATTCTTCAACCTCGACAGAAATGGATATGGATTATGGTGTCCCTCAAGGCTCGATATTAGGGCCACTTTTGTTTATTATATATATTGATGATATTGTGAAACGCATAAAGCATTGCAATGTACATTTATATGCAGACGATACAGTGATTTATTTTTCTCACAAGGATACAAATGTTATAGAAGAAACAATTAATTCCGACTTATTGAATATATATAGCTGGCTGTGTAATTCTAAACTGAGCCTTAACTTTGATAAAACGGTCAGTATGTTATTTGGTTCTAATAAGATGTTACATAAATGTAATCATTTAAACTTAAAATTAAATGACAAGGAAATACAATATGTACAGTATACAAAGTACCTTGGGATGATACTTGATTCAAATTTAAAGTGGAATTTACACATTGAAAATATTTGTATTCGAATTAGTAAATTGATAGGTCTTCTATCTCGTTTACGATATAATATTAATTTTTTAAACTTGAAAATTGTGTATAATGCAATGATTCTCCCAATATTTGATTATGGAGACTTGGTATATGGAACTGCCTGTGCTAAACACACTGATTTATTGTAGAAGCTCCAAAACAGAGCTTGCCGAATTATGTTAGGGGTTAGCCCTTACAGACATATGTCAATTATAGATTTGCATGATCATTAGCAGCAAGGCGAAGTTCTCATTTAAACTCAATGGTATATAAGGCAACACATGAGTTAACTCCGCTTTATTTAAAAAGATCCTTTCAATTTTGTGATTATAGTTATTCTCTAAGATCAAATGGAAATTTATTTTTACCAAAACCAAAAACAGAATTTCTTAAACGCACATTTCTTTATAGAGGCGCGCATGAATATAATTTTCTTCCCTCTGAAATAAAATCCTCGCCAAGTATTTTTGTATTTAATAAGAAATTGCATTCTTTTATACCAAGTTTCGTTTAATCCTCTTCGATGATATTGATTTCAGTAGTACAGACTGTAGGCTGCACTCGTAGTTGTAGCTTGTAATCATAATAATTGTTGAAATTCATTGTTAGTTATTGTTAATTGCTGTGAATGGTTAATTGTTTGTTGAAATTAATTTTTGATTATATTGTTAATTACTGTTAATTATTGTAAATTGCTGTTAATTTTTGTTAGTATATTGTTGTTAAGGGACCCCATGGTAGAACAGCAATGTCTCCATAGACGGCGCTGAATGGGCCATCCCTCCGAATCTTTTGTATTTACTGTTTTTACTTGCGTTTCGGAAAATAAAAAAATGAATAAATAAATAAATGCACTATTTTGTTTTATCAAAAACGGTATAAAACAATGAGCTTTCCGAGAGCGCCCTATTGAGTTTTAATGGATCTTTTTTTAATGATAACATTTACTAAAATGTACTAAATTGTTTGCAAGCCTGTATACGTTTTAAGCATTGTGGAGTTATAGCTATCATTTTTTAAATAATATTACGGTAACTGTACAAGCCCTTTTAATAATGTACTGATATCATTAACTCAATTCACTCATTTGGAAAGCGGATATACCACCTTTTAGAACTCATCCCTTCAATTGTAGATATCAAGAGACTGTAATCTTACCATTTTCAGCGTGAGCGACGTTAAGATGCAATAGCAATATGACCACCGAAAGGAGCTCTGCAACCGCAGTACCCATCCTTATTAAGTCGTTGTATCCCAACGAGTTTACGTGGCTCCGGGATACACACGGGTTAATTATTAACCGCCGTCTCGAAATTTGCAGCCATAGGTGAATAACAAATCTCTATCGACACACGATTAGACCTTCAAAGTATATTTAAGATTCACCAGCAAATTACCGCTTATCTCTAATTTTCAATCGAGCTCGAAATTACGGTTTTATTATTTACGTTTAATAATCATAATAGTTTAGTCCGGGAGCGACCCACAATACATATCGCTTTTCTCATTCAAATTGATGCTCAGATTTGCGGTTGAAGAAACTGGACTTGTAAGGATATCAGTTACGCGACATGCAACGCGCATGAAGAGTGGCCACTATCACTCGCTCATCTGTCACAAATGTAAACTGTTCGGATAAAGAATCTCCATCCTGTACTGGACAGTGTTTATCAATCGGCTGAGCCATGGTTACCTGAGCGATGGGCGGTCGTGGGGGCGGAACCTGGAAGCGGCATGATATTTTACGTGATGGCCCCGTAATTGTAGAAAGAGATACAATCGATTGCAAGTTACAATTAATTGTAAGTCAGGTCATGTGTTCTGTATGCGCAAATGTGATTGGCTGAATGGAGCAAATTCGCTGACTCACAACTTACAATCGTTGGTATCTCTTTCTGCAACTGGGCCATAGTCTACGTCTCAGTGGCCCCCAATAATTTTTAAAAAACAATAGAAAACATAATGGGCCATTTTTGGAAAAACAAAGAAATACATAATGTGTGCCCCCCCAATAATTGTGCGTGCCCCCTCCCCCCCCCCCCCCCCCCACAATCAGTCCGACCACGCTACACCACTGCTACGTCTACTAGAGACTGTTCAGACCGAAGAGTCACTAACGATGTATTTTCACTGTATAGGCCTACTTAATTTATTAAACTTACACCTTTCTATTAATGTAAACGATTATGTTGATCTATTGATATATCAATCTATACAGTTTGATTTTAATGTTAATTTATAAACTAAGTGTTACAGATATTTTGTATTATATTTGGTATTGTTATTGCACTAGCTTTACTCCTATGCCGACTGTTATATGCGAGTGTCTCGTGTTATGTCTCTCCTTTTTCGTTGGCAGAATTTGCATAATAAAGTGATGAAGTGATAAAGGATGTAAGGGTTAGGGTAGCTCCGGGGGGGGGGGGGGGTGGGGGGTCAGTCCCAACATGATGCTACGCACCCGCATCCAAAAAAGGCGTCGAAAGGGTATTATTTTCAGCTATACGGCGTCGTTGAAGTTTTCAGCACTCATTAAAACAAAAACAAAAAATACCTTTAAAGTGCACGTCGTCGACGTTTTCCTTAAAAAACGGTTGGTTTCAGCATTCATTAGAAAAAATCAACAAAAAGGGTTACTTTTTCAGGTGCACAAGTTTTTGACGTTTGGGTCCATTTACAGGTCGATGGACACGGGTGGGTAGAACTTTTGTATGAAAGTGACCCCCCCCCCCCCTCCGGGGGCGTAGCTACGGAGGGCACAGGGGTCACGTGAAGCCCCCTCCTCCTCCATAGACCACAGTTGGAAAATGTAAGAGGACAATTTCGATGAAGTTAAGAAAAACATAATATGAGATGTGCCCTTAATAATTTGTGTGCCCCCCTCCCAAGAAAGCAGTCCGACACGCCACGCTACGGTTTATAACATGATAATATGATTAGTTTAATTAGATCCCGTATTTAGAAAAGCATCCGAAGTCGATTTTGACGTCAAATGAACCCAACTGTTGAAACTGCTGACACACTTTTAAAAACACACACACACACACACACACACACACACACGCACACACACACACACTCGCACACACACACACACACACACACACACACATACACACACACACACACACACACACACACACACACACACACACACACACACACACACGCACACACACACGCACACACACACATGCACATACCTTAAATAAACCGAACACAAAAAGTAACTACCCCCCTAAACAACTGCTTATAATTTCATAACCGATACTTGTTTCAAAATGTCCTCTTGCCATTGTATTAGTACAGTTTGTTATGTACATTATGTGTCAGAATCAGAGAAATTCATCACTTTGTGGCTGAATGAGCACATATTAAAGACAAAATGGCCCAATTCAAAAGTCACAAGGCATTGCGCGTGCCTGTACATTATTGTGAAACAGCACAATCATGTGGATGAATGCATTGATTATGGTTTATGAAACAATGCTGTTTGATATTTCCATTCATTTTGATTTTGTTATGGCACATGACATGTGGTAAAATGCATTAATTGCAATTGTACAATAGTGCATTTTTAAATGTTTTACTAATCAACAAACAGCTATGATGATAATACTTTTGCGAATTTTGAAATATGTGAATTTTCTCTTTAATGTGTGCTCACTCAACCATGGATTAATGATAACCTCTTATTTTATTTTTACACATTCTTTTTCTAACTACCATCTATAGGGATATCTTGGCAAGACGAAATCGTTGGTTATGAAATTTTGGGCAATTGCTTAGGGGGGTAGTTATTTTTTGTGTTCGGTTTTAGAATGATCCCCTTGACCATTTTGACATAATTTAACCAATTATCGATTTGGACATTGCATTCTAATGAAAGAGAGTGTACAAGGTCGTTTATTTCCAATTCAGTATGTGGTAAAAAATCAATATTCTCCTTTCTTTTGATATTCAGTTAATATTACGTCAGTGATTTGTATAATATATACGAAAAGGGGAAATAACTACAGAGATTCAGCACAAGAAAAAGAGAGTGATAAACATACGGCGAGCGAGGAGAGGGGACGGATACAGGACCCGAGGGGGCGCGTTGGGTGCGTGTGCACCTCCAAAAATTCAGAAAGGTCTAATTGTTGTCAGTCCCCGGATCTACTTTTTACCGATCGCGAGTCCACTTTTTACCGGCTTACACGACTCGGCCACGTTTGGTTTCGGTCCCGTTTTTTGTAAACTACGCACTCTCCATTGAAATATATCCTGCTACGGTCCTAACATGCTAAAGCGAGAGCTTTGCCGTTTATATAGTCATTTACCCAAATATCAGTTTCCACATTATGAGCCAAACCAAAAAAGGAAAATGATATTACGATTGAACTACCTGAATGCTGAATATGATGGAATTGTTATGATTTATATTGCCCCAACATTACATGATTTGGCTAGAAAAATTATTTTGTTCTTACCTAAATGTATTATTATTTATTTGTTTTATTATTATTAGTATTATTATTATTATTTATTTATTTTATTTGTTTATTTTTTGTTTGGGGGGGGGGGGGGGGCCGAATATGACAATTTTCAAAACTCCTAGGTAGCCTGAAGCCCCTCCCCAGCCCCATCGCCGAGCTTCCCCCCCCCCCCCCCCCCCCCTGAATATGACCGTTTTAAAAACTCCTAGGTTGCCTGAAGCCCGGCCTCCCAGCCCCATCGCCGAGTCCAGTTTTGGTAAAACTAAATTTCAGTAACCGAAACCCCACCATTACATTACAAACTTTAAGTTATGACTCCATCATGCTCGAAAAAAACATGTCATTCAATAAGAGCCGTTGAAACTCAAAAGGTCGCTTTATAAGAACTGATTGGGTTCAACCATATTAAAATAACATTTTGTGCATGTGATGTTTTGTTGAAATAGTGATTAGTTAGAGAGATAAGTAGCAGCTATCTAACAATATATTTTGTAAATTTGTGAAAAAAAGGCATTTCTGAAATTGTTTGTTAAAGGGACTTAGTAACATTGTCCAAATCCTCAAAATAAAATTTTAATTCTAGCGGTTCCGTCATACCTTGTTGTATTCGTATTAACAATAAAATCATGGGACCGGTTTTGGTTTTTCAAATTTCCCTTTCGTTACAAAGATATGTACGATTGAAGTATTCAGATAAGAAAAACTCCGTACATAGTGAGTGAGTGCAGTGAGTCAGTGAATATCACTTTGCATTTTCGCTCATTACTTGGCCATGCAATGTCCATTTGACTTGAAATTTTCACACAATACCCTGTGGACATAATTTATGAGATAACAACAATATACATTGCATCAACCCTTCATTACTTTTGCACATGTCAACAAAGTTACTAGATCCCCTTTAACGGTTGGTGCAAAATTATCGAATAATTGTGGGGGCCCGCAACTTTTCCAAATGGTTAATGGATATTTCAGCCATTTCTGAACCGATTTGTATCAAATAAATGTTATTCTGTCATTAAAGTTGAGTGCTCTTTCAAATGTGACACTCAGTTTTCATTGACTCACAAACAAATAATTTTGTGCAGTTCCCTTTATACCAAAACTCAACTATTCCTTTAACCCTGTCAAGCCCAAGCTATTTTGGCGTTCCTAGGCCCAAGGGTGTGTGTGTGTGTGTGCGTAATTCCTTTACTTTTCAATCAACCACTTTCATATTTGGCACACATGTCATACAATCATAAACAATTTTAAGGTCACCATATGAGGGCGCTATTTACGATAATATGTGACCGCTTACCCCAAAACCCCCAAAAAGTTGACAAACATGAATTTGGATTTTGTCATCTAGCTGGAAAGGGTAGACTCTAAGCTTTAAAATGATATATAACTCATCAAATTTGGACACTACCGAACCTAATCAACAAAGCGATTAAATGTAGGAGAGTGGGAAGGTCTAGTTTTACAGAATGAGGAGAAAAGAGGCTCTAAAGATTAGGGTCACTCAGGCGCGTAGTGCGGAGGAGCCTAGAAAAACTGCTCATTACTCAACTTTGGCTTCGTTTTAAGACTCAAAATTTGAAACAGTCGATAGAGGAAAGATTATGCTTTCAGGTAAAGTAAAGTTTTAAAATTAGATTTTTCAGCAAAAATTACATATTTTGGCTCGTAGCGGAGAATCATATACCGCGACTTTTTGTGGGTTTTGGGGTAAGCAGTCACATATGATGAAAAATATTATAGAAAGTGTCAGAATTCAGACATTTTTTGCCGTTTTCGCCAAATGGATTGATATTGGGTAGTCAAATTTAACTTGTTAACATATTCATGTAATATCACATAATCTGGAACATTGATTACGACATTTATGTGGAATCTATTGGGTTTTAGAGGCCAATTTAGCAGACGTTTTTCTGCATTCATTAAAGAAAAAAATCAAAATCAACATATTCAAATAACAATACAAGTGTATAACATAATTGATTAACATAAAATGTGACATTTGATATAAAAAGAAAATACATATATATATATAATTCAGAACTTAAATCAGTTGAATGTAATGCAAATAATCAAAATAAATGCAGGGGCAAACTATCATAAGCATGAATGCTTGAGTCGATAGCAGCCAGGAGGGGAGGGGGGTACATGGCGCTGTTATTGGAGTATATAATAAAATAGAGTGTCCACGCACAAGTGATTTTCAGAAAGTATCTGAAAAAAAATAAATATATAATTAATTTTTTTTTTAAATGGGAAGAAAGAAAGAAAAACAAAATGCAAGTGTGTGCATGTGGGTGAGTGCATGTGCAATAAGTGTTTGATCATTTTCGTATGAACTGGTTATCTTCAAATTAGTCAATATAAATAAACAATTACAATAATTTAGACCCTGATTATGTTTATGAATATTTGGATATCAAATTTTTTTTTATCGAAGCTTTAAATGAACAAAGAGATGCAGAGTGTTTAATTTTGTCAGGTAAAGCATTCCAAATGTCTGGACCATGGTGTCTTATTGATTTATAGGCCATAATAATTTGTGGGTTAGTTAAATGGAAGTCGGATGAGTGTACTACTATTGTACACAAAAATATTTCGAAATGCTAATGGTATAGTATTTATCAAACATTTATACATAAAGATTGCAGTTTGAAAAATTTGAATATCAGCAATTTGTAATGTTTTTAGTTCATAAAATATTGGATCAGTATGGGCTTTATAATATGAATGTGTACAAATACGGAGTGCTTTCTTCTGAAGACGATAAATTAAACATAATTTTCATCTTATTACTATTCCCCCATACAATATTACAATAAAATATATGTGACAAAATGAGAGAATTATAAAGCATAAATAGTGACTTTTGTGAAAGACAATATTTTAATTTATATAGAATGCCTATGCCTCTCGAGACTAACATAACAAATGTTATTAATATGACTATTCCAAGTTAAGTTTGAATCAATCATTACACCTAAAAATGTAGTAACTTCTTTTTCAATTATGGGCATATCATCTATTAAAATATTAAAATAAGGTGCATAATTATTTAGAGTGTATATTTTTAAAATACATACAATTTGTTTTATTAATATTTAGAGAGAGTTTATTGGATTTGAACCAAGATGATAGTTTATTTAATACTAGATTGAGGGTTGTAATAAGAATGTTTAAGTCTGTATGTGAATAAAATACGTTAGTATCATCTGCAAACAAAACGTATGTTAGGAGTGGGTGATGCATTTACAATATCATTCATATATATTAAAAACAATAAGGGACCTAAAAATAGGAGCCTTGTGGAACTCCGCACTTCAAAGTGGAAATATTAGATTTTTTTAGATTTAAAAAATAACATATTGTTGTCTATTACGCAAATAGTCTTCAAACCAAGAAAGTACAGTTCCTCTAACTCCATATGTTTTTAATTTACGAATTAATATACAATGGTCCATAGGGTTAGGGTCCATAAAAAACACCTACAGTGTGTTTTTTTTTAGCAATGGAATCAATTATTTTATCACTTAAATGTAGAATGGGCGTAATCAGTAGAATGATTCTTTCTGAATATTATTGATTTGGA